>KZ062048.1:0-35389 GCA_002091835.1 Anopheles maculatus | reverse complement strand
CCCACACTAAATGCCATCATTACAGGATGGGCTTTTGTAAAACCGTCGAACACCGTCCAGGGGTGGTTTTTCCAAATCGGAAATGCTAACGTCGCGTCGCGTACTGCGATAGTGCGCGTACACGGTCGCTGTTATCTGCTGTGTGTGTGTGTGCTTACTTTGGAAGTTGCTGCCGAGTTCTTCCGAGGTTTGAGGGTTCGGATACTCGAAGTTCCACCACACAGCAAGGGTGAAAGCACGGCGACCAACACACATATGCACCCGGGGAAAACTCATTTCAACGGGACGCTCCTATTCGGTAGACAAAAGTTGCACGACCTTCCAACCATCACCGCGAGCGAGTCCTTCAGGAATAGCCCGAGCATCCCCCGAAAAGGGACGCCTAGGACACACCGGCGGACGCACTCTCGCACACCCATATGTGTGGATAGTATTTCCCACTCAGCAAAGGAAGCTATTTCCGGACGTTGTTATCGTTGCCCGTTGTCGAGGGATAGGAAAAGCCTCCCAGCCTTCCATGGGCCTTAGAATCGTCAGGACCGGCCCACACTGACAACTTCACGTTTGGTGCCGTACCAGCGTACAGGGACAATGCAAACAAAACTGTTGTAGCGCATACTGCAATGCGGTCTGTTCTGGGATATCCTCACTCCCGGTTGGGCTGGACACATGCACACATGGATCAACCGAGGAGAAGACGGAAACACCCTCTCCCATCTGCTCCCCAAACAAAGGTGGAGAAAGAAAAAACAAAACACACACAGGACACAGAGGACGGTAGAGAAAAGAAAGTCGGTAACGACTTAACAATGAACAAACAACCGAAGAGTAGCCAGTTCCCTGGTGGGGTCGAACGCATTCCACCACTCGCAGGCTACCTAGCCTGCGTCTTTTAGGAAGCTTTTAGAGTAACTAAATATCCCCGGTCCCGGGTTTGTGTTCGTTGCGTTTTGTTTTGCTTTCCGGAACCTGGTTCCACACTACATCCCGACAAACGACGACAGGCGTTTTTTTTTCCCTGACGTTTGGTTGCTCCGACGACGACTTGGTGAAATGGTTTTACATTTCATTTTCCACCGAGTTTTGTTTCTTTTGAGGGATTTTCAAAAGCTTCTGCTGGGCGTTTTGCGTATCCACGATATGGAAGATTACGCTTTTCTTTTCCTTTTTTTCGTTGCGAAAGGTTAAATTCAACGTAGAGAAACTATTCATTTTTACTTTCAGTTTTTGTTAGGTTTTTTGTTCTGAGTTATTCTTGCGATGATTTCAATTTCACTAAAACGGTGCACGGAAAAGCGCTTCTGGCTTTATTGCATGAGTTCTTTTCTATTCTATTCGTGCTGTTTTTGTAAAGTACGGTTTGGGGGAATTTATGCGTTATTAGTATCAAGCTTATGTAGGGCTTCATGCTACTCACAATTGTTACCTGAAAGTCCTGTGTCGTTATTCGTTATTAGTAGAAAGACTGTGTTTTGTAAGCGTTGACGAGGTAAGGCGATCAAGCCGAACAAGTATCAACCTAGCATCTATTGAAAAATAATGTTGAATTTGTTATTTGATCCTCAATGTTAGGAGCCTGAGAAAATGCAAGTTATAACTCTTCTGTCAGCAAAGTCCTTGATTCTATTTCTATACACATACTCCGGTTTTATTCTTGTAGGTTCCTCACAATTTGAGCTACAATTGATACAATAGACAGTGTTGACTTGAACGTTCCTGAGACCTTACTCACCAGGATGATTTGCCTGTCGAGATAACTAGTCGTCAAGAGTACTCGTTGTAGAAATACATTATAATATATTATCCAAGATACTCAAATTAAACCTTTAGCACCATCTTCTATAAGTCATTTCAGATCTTGGCATACGCTGATGACATAGACATCATTAGTTTGAGGTTCTAAACAGAAGCATACTGAAGGATTGAGCAGCGGTTCTGCTAACAATTATAGATTTACACAGGGATGATGTACCGAAAACTGATCGCACTTCAATCTGAGATATGCTCTCTATCTAACACTTACAAGGCTCTCTTAATCTCGTTCGGATGGAGGACCCGTTACAACGACCAGCTCTACGAGTTGGATGGTGACCTTACCATTTCTTGCCAGGCTCCGATGGACTGGTCATGTCTTTTAGGCCATTCGCATGAACAGATGAGGCGTGGTATGACCTAACTGAGATGGAGTGATGGAGGTCAACCAGAATGTTCGATATAATGGAGTACCTGAAAACGGTGCTAGACCGTGAGTGGTATCAAGGATTGTCGCAGCAGACCAAGCAGTGGTTGTAGTGTCTGATAAGTAAGAGTTTTGTATATTCATGAGTCATAGGCGTTAGAGATAACAGTTCCAAAACCGTATCTTTGTTAATAAAGCGGTATTGAACTGATTGGTAGTTAACACTCGTGCCCAAAGTCGTCATCAATAGTATCACAAAGACAGAACCCGGATAAAGTAATACTATCATCAATTTCTGAGGAACAAGATGTGTAAGCAACCTTCGATGGGTATGCAATGTTGGAGATTCTCAGCACTACACCAAGCTATTAATTAACTTGCTGATGAGGTACAGACTTACACGTGAGATTTAAAACCGCTTCATGTGTGATCTAAATTATTAATACTGTTTATAATTATTGCTAGGCTAACAAAAAACACATTTAAATATTTAGAACAACGCTCTTGGAAGCCAGCACACATTCGCCCATATTCATAACACAGTCATAAAATGTGTGCTCATTCACACCACCACAATCACACAGTTTACGACGGAATGTGAACCCTCCACGTACATAAACCCCACCATAAAACGCATCCATGCATTCTGATCGCCAAATTTCGATTGCCGCCGGGCCAAGACGAATTAAGCTCGTCCCAACGTGCAATCATAATTTAGTTGCGGTTCAACGCCAAACCTAATTTCCCGTCCACCGACATTCGCCGGAATTCCGAGCTGAAGTGCACCTTATCGTACTTCATTTCATTTCCCTAGAAACGGGACACACGAGCAACAAAAAAATGACGCATTTGATGAGCTATAATTTTTAATGTCATCTACCGAGTCTAGAGCGCCTCATCTCGGTCAAAAAAAAATCCTCGTAAACGATGCGTCAATTCGCTATTTTATCCCTCGCGTTGGTAAGAGAATGTAATTAAAAATTTTTCACCCCTAAAGTCCCGGCTGTCCCGGCAGGGTTCTATCCTCCAGGGGTTATGCCTATGGCTCTGTGGCGAAAATACCGTAGCATACGCTGTACTTCAACGTACAGCGGTTGACGAATTGCATGTCCTTTGAGCATGTTTTGCGTATCGAGCACGCAACACAGCGTTTGTTCCAAAAACCGTGTCATCACCATGTCGCAAGAAGTCATCCTTTAAACGGTGCTTGATATTCGGTACCAACTTTCCCCCCAAACTCACACACCAGACAACCAGTGCAAATATTGATCTTGTTCGAACAAATCCGCATTCTGCTCCGCTCGACGTGGCCCACGAACATGTGGGTAAAAGTCAAATCTTAATTTTAACACCAACATGTTCAACGCCCTCGCCACGCTCGCACCCGGAGGGTAAACGATATCTTGGAACATCGCGCGCTAGGGGCGGGAGCATTTGTGGCAGCAAACGTTTGAGTTAGGCCCAAACACTTGTGTTGACTCAATTCACCTCAATTACCACCGACCTGTCTTCAACGCTTTCCTTGCCCTTTTGGGGCAATTTATTTAGAAACACCGTTGATGCTGCTTTTTTCTTTACTTTGCTTTTCACTGCCAAATTTTGTTTTCTTGGCAGCGAAAAATGCCCGAGCACTTTTCCACCGCCATTGGCATTGCAACGGTGGCTTGATGCGTAAAGCAAGATAAATGCGGCACGATAAACCGACCGGTATCAAAACATCATTATCTCGCGAGAGCAAGAAGCTTGCGGCGTTACGCATAATCCGCGTGCTAAAATATTCTACGGTGTTATCGAGTTTCCGGGTGCTGCTGTTTTTTTGGTTTGGGAAATTTTGCCCACCCACCTAGGGAAGATTCCTGCCGGTTGAAAAAGTTTTGGAAGCTAGCGGTGAATCTCCTTAAGCGGTTGTTGTAAGGTTTATTTTTAAGGGAGGTTCGGATATTTTTGTTATACGAGAAAACTTTTTTTGTAATATATCTTATCAAAAAATATTGCATTCTGCTGGATTGCTGCATCGAGATTCACACAAAGATGTATTAGTATCGTAATGGTATATTAATTGCATACGTTTAGGCGTTTTTGTGACACAGGTTTTGCAAATTAACAACTCCTATTCAGACATAAAACTTGACATATTAACTTGACAAAACATATTAAGTCCTAAATAATAAATCAATCCAAAAAACATAACAATAAAACTAAAAAAATGTTTAAGATTCTATCAACAAAAATCGATTAGACAAAATGAAAGGAGTCATTCAAGTAACGTATTTCTTAGGATTACTACAAGAAATAAAGCAGGCAATAATACAATAAATAATGGTCATTACTTAACGCAATTAAGTAATTCAAATTGCATACTTTAAGGCGATAGCTAGATGATAGTTAGTAAAGCTCGTTTTTCTTACAGTGTTTCTCACTTGATAATGCAAAGTTACCTATGATTTTTGCAAACGCTACATACGATTTCGTATGGAGCGTTTGCAAAAATCATAGGTAACTTTGCATTATCAAGTGAGAAACACTGTATTGAAATTGCTCAAGGTCTTAAGCTGTTTTGCCTTTAAGTAATCATGGATATTGTCATCAGATGAGACCTACCATAGGAAATATAACTTAAACTTGGAGCAGACCAGGAAAAAAGGAGAGAGAACTTAAACTATTATTTCAATATCCCGGCATTTCTTGCGAACGCATAAAACGTTATCAATTCATCACAACATGGGCCATATATTACTACTCCGTCCATGATTAATGCCTAAAAGGACGTCTTGTGCCATTACCTTCGCATAACACATACATCTGAACCTGGTAGATCTAATTTGATGCACGATGGTGTTAATCAGAAACTCGTAGAGAATAAGAACTACTTTACTGCCTATTGATTGTTATGGAACATCATATCCAGGTTCAGTATACTTATTATTCATTTTTTGCGATATAAATGATCCTCAAACGAATAATGCTCTGAATTACTCTAAAAACCGATTCATTTGTTGATGACCCACTCAACTCATTACAGGTTTAGTAGAGTCTAAAGTATTTGTTCGAGATTTCCAAAGCATAATCTTGTAGTATCATTTTCTTTTGTGTTCTACAAAAATGGACTGTTGTATAACAACGTTACAACGTATGTATTAAAAATAAACAGTAAAAGCAATCGTTTATTGTTCGTCCCATATCAAATCATCATGTTCATAAACAGTTTCATAAACGAGCTCCTAACAAAGAGGTTCATATCCTAGATCCTAAAAATCGCTTGAAGCTTACGATGCATATCGAATCTGTTACAAGAACAATTTGTTTAAATCATTCATAGCCTTCATTCCCTTTTTGTTAGAAGCTCACCTGTACATCGTTTTACATTCACCGCTAGGCATCGTTTCAACGTCCGTTGAGGTTGTTTTACGGTAGTGGCCATTGTTTTTGTACACCTAACACGTAACCGTTTTTAGGCGGCTTTATTCCTTGTGCATCTCAGTTGCCCAACCCTACCCTATCGGCGTAGGAAATTATTCTCATAATACAACTCTTCACATCGGCTTCTCTATCATCCTTGATTTGCCTGCAACTTCCACACCAGAAGCACCGGCGATGATTCGATCATTTGTCCACTGACCTGGTAGCATGATACTTACGCTAAACACACCTTCCATACTGTACGTACTTCGGAAAACAGCCAGCCCTATCGACCTAAAAAATTGGTCTCATTCCACACACGTACAAAGCACACATACACAAGAACGCATAAAATCATAACCAATCGGACACGTACACGTGTGGCCAGAGCAGGTAGATCAGTAGAGACTATGGTGAGCAAAAGGATTTAAAAAAAGACAACAGAACGTCGACGGAACTGTATCTCTTGGCATTGGCCGTCTGCTAAAATTGTCTGCTCTCTACTCTACATAAAGCTACAGCTCCCGAGTATCGTACACACATGGGTCCTACAGGTCCTTCAGAATCTATCGGAACACATTTCGGTTCGAGGTATCGTTTCATCTGGCGAATGTTTTCCTTAACCCTATCTCTCTTCCATTTTTTTGTTCATTTGTTTTGCATTCGAAGGTTCGATTTTCATTTGCTTTTTCCGTTTGCCGTTTCCGGCGATGGTGTTCCATTCAGCGCTGGCCTACTGACGCACACCGGTCTGTTGAAAACGTTACCGATTCGCAATCCTTGGGATTGAAGTCTTTTTTGCGAAATGGAAAAACAGAAAACAATCCACCGATACCAGATCGATGCTAAAGCTCGCTGTGGTTCACAACAGAACGATGGGGCTGTTGCTTTGCTGAAGCTTTTTAGTGGACGCATGCTTGCGATACGTACAACGGAAGCAAGTAGTTGAGTATTTGTTGAAAAGTTTCGTATGAGAGCCTGATGGGTTTTTTCAGTTTGCTCCGGAAATCATAAGCTATATGAGCTGGCCTAGGTTCGCTCGAGTATTGATTGATTTGAGATGCTGGATGCCGGTATATCGGTATTGTGATGGTCAGGCTGAATAGTTTGCTGCTTAACGTATCGTAAGATCTCAAATTACTCTTCAGGGATTTCTATCAGTTTCACTATCTCAAAAGAAATGATGTAGTTGCATTCTTCCACAGCTCTTAAACTAAAAATCTCTCTGCTTTAAATTTCCGATAAGAATTTGAGTACTAGAAATGTGATTTTCCTTGTTTTGAATGAGTTTTTTTATAAACAGATCCTGAAAGTATGCTATCTTCTATCATTTTATAATAAACAACAACAAAAATCACTTTGAAAGGCAATTCTAAATCTCACATTGCATACTTTTAGGCTCTTTCAGTAAATCTTTAAAAAACACAATAAATTAAAATGATCTATATTGATTTATTTTGATTCTTTTAGACTTCCTTATCTGCGACCTTCATCGCTTCGATTATACTAAGATCATGGCATCAGCACAGTAACTTATACGTACGAATTTCAAGCTACCACCTGAACTTTTTAGCACCTGAAAGTATGCAATCTATAAAACTACAATCTACAATCTTTTGAACAGACCTGTACAAAACACATCAAAGATATTCAACTGTGTCATTCCGGTATTTAATTATTAATTGCTAATTAATCAACATTGAGCTTAAACAAATCTCCTCGTACATACCCGCATTACAGCACAAGAAACGAACCTGATGACATAAACCTCAATGCCACTCAGTTCATCCGCATTACATCGGGAATCATCTGCATTATACATTATGCAAAGTGACTAATTTAACTTTATGCTGCCTTAGAAGCTCGTGTGCGTCGTAACACGGAGCGCTTATCACCGGATCACCAACCTACTCCCAAGCGAAATTGCACTTCTTTCTTCGACGCCACCAACCGACCAACAACATAACGCAGGATCTTATCACAAAAATGCGAAATGAGATTAGTCGTGTGCCCGTGGTGTGATGCTATCAGATTGATGATTTAATATTCACCTCCGAGCTTGAGCTTTTGCAAATAGCTAAACCCCCTGGCAGGGGGCATACAGTTCACTGGTGTTCACCATTTCCATCAGGGCGTGAGTTCCATGCAGACATTCCATTACCTTCTCGCCGAGTCTGTTTTATTCATTACGAGCGCGCGCGCGCTTCTTCTTCTTCTGCCACGCGAATCACTATCACTTTCCAACCACCACTACCACCACCGGAAAACGGGCAGTTCAACTTACCTGTTCGACTTACGAACTCACACCCGTGGGTTGTTCCACCGTTTTTCGATCCGATGCACCATGGCACAAACCTAACGGATGATGACGATGTCGTTAATGTACCCAGCGAGACTCGCTGCTTGGGAATGGTGGGGACACTAATTACGAATTCTCTTTACGCCTTCACCTGCAGCAGGAGAGCATATTTTACGTGATCCGATTTTATGTTTCCCCGGACGGTGCCACTTTTACGGTTCCCGGTTAACGCCTTTTCTTCGGTAGTTTTTCCCTTCTGTATTTACCGGCTAGTTCCGGTAGTTGTCGTGTTCCGTACGGTACCACCAACAACCTAGTTTCGTTCCAGAGTGCCAAAGTGTTGACTGGATGCTGGCTATAGAGCGCTTTTTCTTTAGAGTTTCGTTGCTCATGCCTGTCGGAGTTATCGTGTGATGCTACTAAAATTATTGCCATAGTTTATGCATCTTGACTTTATTAGTTTAAGTTTATTTGAAGGTTTTATGTTAAAATTTTCAATTATCAGTTGATATTTTATTTGTTTAAGTTATTATTATTTTCAAAATGTCAAACATTTATTAAATTTCCGAAAAGCTTCTCGTTTGATAATCGAAATTGTACCTGTCAACACTTGCCTCTAAAACTTATTAAAAATTTACCCACCAAGAAAGAACTTTTACGGATGCTGTCTTTAATGCCATCCAAACCTTACCATCGGAAAACTCTCACACAACACCACTTACACAACGGCCCAACTATTCCCATCCGTGGCAAACCGAGTGGTGAAAATTTAATACGACACTAAATTGTCCTCCACTGTCCATAGAAGCAGACGGCTCTCTCCCCAAAACGAATCGAAAAGGCTACGAAGAAGGAGGAGGAGGATTTGCGGGATACAAACTAGAAACATGCACTTGGTTGACATTTTTCGTGCTGATAAATTATTCAGTGCGAAAAGGAAAGGCACCGAATGCAGTGCGAATAAGTCCGTCCGGGTTAGCGAACACCGGCTGTCGGTGGAACATGGTTGCCAGATTTGCTGGTCAGAGAAACAATATGGTAGTGTAAGAAAGCTGGGTTTTATTTTTATTTTGATTTTCACGCTGAATCTTCCTTCTCTTAACCCGTTTTTGTGTGTTGCAATCTATTGTGGGCTCTCAACAAAAAAAGCGATCGAAAGATATTGACACAATTGGAAGTTTGTTGAACAATCCATCACGTTGAGTGAAATGAAAGAAAAGAATTATTTTCATGACGATAGAATGCAATGAAATAAATTTACATGCAAATTTCGAAATGGACTTACCACCGTGGATTCTTTATTCGAGAGATTTTTCTTCTCTTTCCAAGTTCGTAGTTCCATACTTGGGTTAATCGTATTCCCATCCGTGGCAAACCGAGTGGTGAAAATTTAATACGACACTAAATTGTCCTCCACTGTCCATAGAAGCAGACGGCTCTCTCCCCAAAACGAATCGAAAAGGCTACGAAGAAGGAGGAGGAGGATTTGCGGGATACAAACTAGAAACATGCACTTGGTTGACATTTTTCGTGCTGATAAATTATTCAGTGCGAAAAGGAAAGGCACCGAATGCAGTGCGAATAAGTCCGTCCGGGTTAGCGAACACCGGCTGTCGGTGGAACATGGTTGCCAGATTTGCTGGTCAGAGAAACAATATGGTAGTGTAAGAAAGCTGGGTTTTATTTTTATTTTGATTTTCACGCTGAATCTTCCTTCTCTTAACCCGTTTTTGTGTGTTGCAATCTATTGTGGGCTCTCAACAAAAAAAGCGATCGAAAGATATTGACACAATTGGAAGTTTGTTGAACAATCCATCACGTTGAGTGAAATGAAAGAAAAGAATTATTTTCATGACGATAGAATGCAATGAAATAAATTTACATGCAAATTTCGAAATGGACTTACCACCGTGGATTCTTTATTCGAGAGATTTTTCTTCTCTTTCCAAGTTCGTAGTTCCATACTTGGGTTAATCGGACAGCAATCTATCGACACGTTCAATCTGTAAATTTGAATAAATAAACTTTCTTTTTATTTTCAAAGGATTGAGGCAAAATTACAGTATTGGGTACGCCTAAAAGTAGGCAAACATTCAATCTCTTAAACGTACTATGGTGAGGCTAAATGCAGTACATCATTGGGATTAAAAAACAGACTTGCAAGTTTTCTTGTTTTTAACTTCAAGATATCCTTTTCATAACTTTTCTATGTAGAATAATTAACCTAATAGTTATTATAAAAACATAATACAACGTTCGTTTTTTGCGTTCGTTTAAATATAGAAAACTTGTTGTAAGAAATTCACTCAAACAACATTAGTACACATTGCAAAACTTTTTATTCTGATTTACGGGGCACTGCTTTTCCTTAAACTTAGCAAAGTGGAATTTTGTTTTAATTCCTACGCTATAAATCGTTTTCGGCCCTGTTAACAATCACTGATTTACGCAGGGGTGATGTACAGATAGGTGATCGCACCTTTGAAGTCGTCCAAAACTTCACCTATCTGTTGTCAAAAGTCCGCACCTTCAACATAGATGTTGAGTTGCGCACAAGGGTGCTGGCTGCCAACCGGTCATACAGCCTGAGGAAACTTCTTCACTCAAAATACCTGTCGCGACGGACGAAGCTGGGACTGTACAAAACCTTTATAGTCCCAGTACTCACATACGCCTCTGAGACATGGACTCTGTCCAAAACTGACGAAACCCTCTTAGCCGCGTTCGAGAGGAAGATGCTCAGAAGGATTTTTGGCCCCGTTTGTCTGGAAGGACAATGAAGGAGCCGCTACAATGACGAGCTCTACGAGCTGTACGGTGATCTCACCATCGTGCAGGCAATCAAGCTCGCCAGGCTCCGGTCAGCTGGTAATGTCATGAGAATGGCACTGGACGACCCAGTCCACCGGACGACCCAGCCCGTAAAGTCCTTTTAGGCCGTCCACATGGACAGAGGAGGCGTGGTAGGCCCAAACTGAGATGGAGTGATGGCGTAGATACGTTCGCCAGAACGGCCGGGATAATGGATTGGCAGACGACGGCGCTAGGCCGTGAGCGGTATCGAAGATTGTTGCAGCAGGCCAAGACCGCGAAACGGTTGTAGCGCCTGATAAGTAAGTAAGTGTTAATCGTTTTCATTATTTTGTAAGATAAAAAGGAAAACATTTTCAACCATAAATTCTTATGAACTTCTCCTCGATTTTTCTTTTTATTGTGATAAAAAGGTTAGCCTTTCTACAGGTACCGAAATCTTTAACTTTAGCCTGAACGAACGCGCCCAAAGATAGGCAAGCTACTAATAAAACCTTCCTTTCTTCTTCATTACCATAGGTGTCTTCATTTAAGTCAAGATTTGAGTGAGTTTTAAGTAATTTCAAAAAAAAAGCGATCGAAAGATATTGACACAATTGGAAGTTTGTTGAACAATCCATCACGTTGAGTGAAATGAAAGAAAAGAATTATTTTCATGACGATAGAATGCAATGAAATAAATTTACATGCAAATTTCGAAATGGACTTACCACCGTGGATTCTTTATTCGAGAGATTTTTCTTCTCTTTCCAAGTTCGTAGTTCCATACTTGGGTTAATCGGACAGCAATCTATCGACACGTTCAATCTGTAAATTTGAATAAATAAACTTTCTTTTTATTTTCAAAGGATTGAGGCAAAATTACAGTATTGGGTACGCCTAAAAGTAGGCAAACATTCAATCTCTTAAACGTACTATGGTGAGGCTAAATGCAGTACATCATTGGGATTAAAAAACAGACTTGCAAGTTTTCTTGTTTTTAACTTCAAGATATCCTTTTCATAACTTTTCTATGTAGAATAATTAACCTAATAGTTATTATAAAAACATAATACAACGTTCGTTTTTTGCGTTCGTTTAAATATAGAAAACTTGTTGTAAGAAATTCACTCAAACAACATTAGTACACATTGCAAAACTTTTTATTCTGATTTACGGGGCACTGCTTTTCCTTAAACTTAGCAAAGTGGAATTTTGTTTTAATTCCTACGCTATAAATCGTTTTCGGCCCTGTTAACAATCACTGATTTACGCAGGGGTGATGTACAGATAGGTGATCGCACCTTTGAAGTCGTCCAAAACTTCACCTATCTGTTGTCAAAAGTCCGCACCTTCAACATAGATGTTGAGTTGCGCACAAGGGTGCTGGCTGCCAACCGGTCATACAGCCTGAGGAAACTTCTTCACTCAAAATACCTGTCGCGACGGACGAAGCTGGGACTGTACAAAACCTTTATAGTCCCAGTACTCACATACGCCTCTGAGACATGGACTCTGTCCAAAACTGACGAAACCCTCTTAGCCGCGTTCGAGAGGAAGATGCTCAGAAGGATTTTTGGCCCCGTTTGTCTGGAAGGACAATGAAGGAGCCGCTACAATGACGAGCTCTACGAGCTGTACGGTGATCTCACCATCGTGCAGGCAATCAAGCTCGCCAGGCTCCGGTCAGCTGGTAATGTCATGAGAATGGCACTGGACGACCCAGTCCGTAAAGTCGTTTTAGGCCGTCCACATGGACAGAGGAGGCGTGGTAGGCCCAAACTGAGATGGAGTGATGACGTTGATGCGTCCGCCAGAACGGTTGGGATAATTGATTGGCACACGACGGCGCTAGACCGTGAGCGGTATCGAGGATTGTTGCAGCAGGCCAAGACCGCGAAACGGTTGTAGCGCCTGATAAGTAAGTAAGTGTTAATCGTTTTCATTATTTTGTAAGATAAAAAGGAAAACATT
Organism: Anopheles maculatus; assembly: GCA_002091835.1. Classification (NCBI taxonomy): domain Eukaryota; kingdom Metazoa; phylum Arthropoda; class Insecta; order Diptera; family Culicidae; genus Anopheles; species Anopheles maculatus. Next base: position 22,748 of record KZ062048.1, on the reverse strand, counting down.
TTCAACCATAAATTCTTATGAACTTCTCCTCGATTTTTCTTTTTATTGTGATAAAAAGGTTAGCCTTTCTACAGGTACCGAAATCTTTAACTTTAGCCTGAACGAACGCGCCCAAAGATAGGCAAGCTACTAATAAAACCTTCCTTTCTTCTTCATTACCATAGGTGTCTTCATTTAAGTCAAGATTTGAGTGAGTTTTAAGTAATTTCAAACCTCAATCTACCATGATTTTCGTACTGCATACATTCAGGCGTTAGAAATCTACTTTTCATCTTTCACGATAGAAATAACTAGCTAATATATTTTTGAACTGTTGAATCAATTACTCAATTCACTACTCTGTCACAAAATTTATGAATTAAATTTTATTATTTTAAATGGTTATGCATGCAGCTTCAACTACCATAAATAGCCGTTCACCCGATTAAAAAAAAAAGAGGTAGAATAAAACCGACATTCATTTCACCGAAAACCGAAAATGCAATATTAGTTTCTTTATTTTAATTTATAGCTTAAAGTTAGCTCTAGTCGAACTTGCTTCCCATCCAGCTCCATCCATAATGGATGGAGATGTTGGAAGGTTTTCACCCCGGTTTTTTTTTCCACCGGACACCGTCGTACGGTTCCTGCTTTTGTCCCGGTTGTCGTTTCCGGTTGGCGTTTCCTTTTTAAATTTGCGATAAATTTTAATGCCTCCTCTTTAATTCCTGCCCTGCTTGTGATTTTCTCCGGGAACGTACCGAAGGCGAATTGGAAAGGAAAAACGAGAGCGAAAAAAAAAACGGAAAGCACACTGCTACTGCCCAATGCTAATGAGTTTCAACCCACAGTCAGTGTGGGGTTCGAGAAAATTCGAAGAAAAGTTAGAGATAAAGCAGAAAAGGAATAAAATAAAAACACACCGACACACACACACACACAGCCCAGCAGCAAGACTCGGCTCGGCGAACGACGCAAATGACAAAACGTCTTCAAGGCATTATTGTTACGCGAACTGTTCCGGTGCGATGCAATGGTACCACGGGCCAATAAAAGTGCTTGGGTGTGCAAGAGGCCACACACACACACACACACACACACACACACACACACACACACACACAAAACGATTCGAATTTCATGCCCAACTTGCTGCCCGACCGGCAGCGAATGTAATTTGAATTTTCCTCCGAAATGACATCGGGGAATTTATTGTGGTTTTCATAATGGCTTTTTCCCGACTGCTGGAAGGCCGGACCGTTCGCTGGGAAGCTTCCGAGAGTTACAGGACACTCGTTCCAGGGACTTCGCGGACGCCCTTTATACGATTGATTGGAACGGTGGTGAACGCTGGACACTGGAGAATATCCGTTCTTCGCTGATGAACGGGGTTTTTCTAGGCGAATTTTAACGGCAAAGGATAACGTTTTAATTTCTCATGAATTATAAAATCCAGCTCGTCCATTCGGAAGCCGCAAAAAGATGCCGCAACTCTCCCTCGTGACAAATGTAATCTATTTTTATTATATCAACTTTAGATTACTGTTACTTCAAAACGAATAGCTCACGGTGTCGTTTTTCCACCGATCGGTATACTGACGATAAAGCCCATCGAAACGCATTCACATCGATTAATGTACCATTTCTCCGAAATCCAGAATTATGAACGCATTTCTCACCACAGTCAAAAACGCTCTCAAACACAAGCACACATCCAGCCAGGATTGATAATAATCGATTGATGTAGGGCAGCGTCCATTTAGAACGGTGGTGAACGCTGGACACTGGAGAATATCCGTTCTTCGCTGATGAACGGGGTTTTTCTAGGCGAATTTTAACGGCAAAGGATAACGTTTTAATTTCTCATGAATTATAAAATCCAGCTCGTCCATTCGGAAGCCGCAAAAAAGGTGCCGCAACTCTCCCTCGTGACAAATGTAATCTATTTTTATTATATCAACTTTAGATTACTGTTACTTCAAAACGAATAGCTCACGGTGTCGTTTTTCCACCGATCGGTATACTGACGATAAAGCCCATCGAAACGCATTCACATCGATTAATGTACCATTTCTCCGAAATCCAGAATTATGAACGCATTTCTCACCACAGTCAAAAACGCTCTCAAACACAAGCACACATCCAGCCAGGATTGATAATAATCGATTGATGTAGGGCAGCGTCCATTTATCGAATCGTAATTCCCATCTCGGTACAAATCCGTTTCAATCGATTATTTGCTCGCCGTTCCTGCTCGGTGTTGCATTTTCACGAGCACAAAAACCAGGCGTCCCACCACATTCATATTCATTACCAACCGGGGAACGGAAAAACGAGAAAACTGTTCAACTCCCTAATCCCTTACGGTTGCGAGTGCTTCGATTTTCCGGCCAGCAAAAAGCCTTTTTCGCCAATGGTGGCGAACTGGCTGAACGCAATGATCGCGCAATCGTACGGTTGCACCGCGCCTGAATGTAGGCAAAATTACTTTCTAGTAATTGGTTAAAAGTTGAGCTACATTTTAATGGATTTAAGGGGAATACGATAACAAATTCGCAAACCAAAAACGCCCTAACACGCTTTGCCACAAAAATTACCGCAGCAGTGGTTTCTAACCCTCTTAAGACAACCGAACAATCCTTTTGCCGTTTCAAGCCTCGGCTCGGCAAGTGTGTCATCACCGGATAACGGAACGGAGCGTTTTTAATTAAATTGTTTTAATTGCTTCCCATCGAAAGGCGCGCGCGGTGGAAAGCACCGTCTGGACCTCGCGATGGTAACTTAAGATGTCGGTTCAACTTTATAATGATTTTATTGGTTTCCCCCGGTTTTATGGGGTACCGCGCCGCCTGAAACTTTCTCTAAGCCTGTTTTTCCGGGTGTTGATTTTTCGTCGGTAGCCGTGGAAATGCTAGAACGCTTTTTTCCTGGCGCACTTTTCCAGCGAAAGGATAATTATCGATGGCTAATTTGCGTCTGTGCGTGTAATTTTCATTCGATGTCAAAATAGTATGACGACAAACCACCAGCCCCGCTGGGAAAAGGAGGGAAAACACTTTTCAACCCTTTTTTTTCGAAACCGATGTCTGCCCTTCAACCCTTCAGACAAACAAATGAAGCTTCATTAATCAAACGATTTCACAATAACCTTCAAGAAGTTTGTTTTGGTGGAAACGTTCTGCATTACATCCATTTTTGCTTCCTTGTTTCATTCCTTCACCGGGGGGTTGAAAATTTCCAACTCGTCGGGTATGTTACAATTTTCTTGACAAATTTCCACAACCACCTTCACGCCGTGTGCATCAAACCAACCATTTCTCAGCAATGAAACGGTTGGTTTGAACATGTTTGTGCCAACTTTTCACCCGATGCTTATTCGCTTAAGACGTTCACGAATGACTCGCCGGTTTGCCGGTGGCACTGAAAAGTTGGTAATTACGAAGCAAGGCAAACAACTTGACATACGGTACCGTAACATGTTGCCGATAGGAACGATTTCCGCTGCACGACTGTGTGCAACGAAAGCAGCCGAGATTCAAAGTTTTGGATGATGAATCAAAAGTCGCTTGATTGAATTTAAGTGGTTAAGTAGAAATTTTGTTTTGTAATGTCAAAATTCTTTGTTTACTTATTTCACGAAGGAGTTCAGTATGCATGGATTAGGAAAAAACGCCAAAAAGTATGCAATATGTACCACATTTTTACCATATTTATCAATTACAATTGCGATTCCAGGTTACTCTATATAACCATTACATGAAAAATCCATCTAGGTATGCTCAAAAAAAGCATGTTTAGCTCAGCAAACTCTTTGAAATAAAATTTCGGTTTTATAGACTCAAATCAACTAAAACCATAAGATTGCATACTTTCAGGTTTTCTAGCCTTTATTGATTTTCGACCTATTCTCGATCTCTTTGATTTAAATCACGATAATAATCGATATAAGATGCATTTTGACGGGTATTAGTCCCTGGAGAAAGTGGCCTACGCTTCAATATTAAGCCTGCTTTACCAGCATCGAGAGAGTTATTGTAAATGCCTTTAGAAAAGGTTTCTAAAAATGTCGTTCAATTTTGTTATATTTTTGAGAAATTATTAAGAACTATAATTTTGATCTAGAAATGCTTTGAGTTTGATCTAGAAAGGTGGCTGAAAATTATTGAGATCTTTTGATCATGGTGGTTTTAAATGTTTCGCCGCAAGGTATGCAATCACACATACAGCGCTGTAAATTTTGAGCTCGGAGAAGCAAGTAGATTCATTAAAAACCCGTAATTGTAATCCGGTTGGGCTCTGTAAACTACTAATTATCTCGCATACAAAATTCTCACTGCCATAACACATATTTTGGCCTTAAACATTATTACAACACACCTAAATGACATAACTTACTCCCATTTGGAACGTACAAGCTCACTTAACCACTAATCAAACAATGAGATAATACGTAAAAAGCTCGTTTCACCCTAATTGCATCAGGGTTAGTCTATACCGTGCAGACAAACATGGCCTTTACTTGTATCCTTGCCTTTGCCACTTCACTCTAAACCTCCCAGACGTATCTCAGGTGAGAAATAAAATATTCAAATTACTCTAACGATGTATCCTTCTTCTCCATGGTTGGCCACCCGATAGAAAGGCAAGCAAAACAACAATCCAATCCTAAAGCGAACTTAACTCGATTCGTGTTTCGAGCGACTCAGTGTGAAGAACTGAACAGCATAGTGAAAGAAAGTGAAATAATTTAATTTTCCTTTACTGCTACCGATCACCGACTGGCGCTTTCAGTTTCATCTTGCAGTAAGAGCTTGTTTGAGCGAGTTCGCCAATTTCAAGGAACCGTCGTTACTTAATGCCGGGCGAAACTAGCTGGGGCCTCGTGCTTTTGGGTTGATCTTTGGAGGTAGTAGACGTAGAAAACTCTCGCAGCATTTACGCAGCAACGGGTAATAGTTCGCCTTTGCATTCGGTGGTCTCGTTGGCTGATTGACGCTTCACTCGAAACGGGTGCGTTAACAGTCGGCAAACCGTGGATGGCAACTGGCAGCTGGCAGCTGGTGCAGTTTAAAGTTTCATAGCGTCTGACGCTGACAGATGAGTACGCGGTAAGTATGCAAGAGAGAGAGAACAAGGTAATGTTTGGTACAGCTTGAGCTTGAGTTTCATTTTACATTTTACTTCCACTTGGAACCATTGACGGTGGAGCAAGCTTTGTTCGCTTTCGCATCTGCTTAATGCCTTTTGTTTGGTTGTGAAAAGTAGTGGACTGTTCATTTCCAATATGGATTTAAAAGGGAGAAGATTTGTATGGTGATTGCTGTATTATTCGTTTAGTTTTGTACCAATCGCGATCGATGATTGATTATCGGTGAGCAACAATACAAAGTTAAAGCTAACATTAAATTGAAGAAATTGTTACCATTATGACTTCTCGAAAACCTCAGCTACTCTCTTTAAAGCCGAATGTCCCTAATAATCCTTTACGATGCGTATCACCCTTGTTGTGGTGGCAATTTATGCACGCCATTGTGATAAATGAGAACACATTTTTCCAACCTCCCTACTCATCGACTCTTGGCCAACCGGGCGTCTCCATTAACCTTTCCCTAGAGCGCTCACTTCACTCATAATCCTGATGAGGGCATGTCGTTTTCTCCCCCCGGGCTTACACACAGACCAAAACCTGCTCACATCTGATTTATTGCATTCAATTAAATCGCATTCGGGGTGATGGAATCCGACCAGACTTAAAGGACCTTTTCTTTCGCTCGCTCAACAACAGGTCTTTCGGAGGTCTCCATGACCCGCGCGGGGATAAGATTACAACCCCTCGGAACCACTCGGAACACATTCTCCTGCCACGTATTTACAAAAAAACCCACGACAAGAAATATGTCGTCACTCGTGGGCACCTCATAAAACAACGCCTCGACTATTGGCCACATGATCACGCTAGACACGCACGGGAAAACAAAAACCGAACCAACTCCCGTACCGGCACCTGATATTCCTAATGGAGTCGGATGGTGATTTACCGATACGCGGACGCAGGAATGTTACTGCAGCCAGCTGCCTCCATACATCAAAAACCTATGGGCACCAGACTGAAAAATAGAGAATTTATTAGTGCTTTCGATGCCGGGTGACGTTAGCATAAGCATTTCGCCATTATCAAATGTAAATTTTGCCCTCTATTGTGCTCTCGCTGCTGTCGGCTAGCAGTAGTTCGCAGCCAACTTCGTCTGTGATGAAAGGTCACCCCGTCCTACTGGACGGTTTATCCCTGTCCAGCTTGCGCCATCGATCTAAACCGTCTGCCGTCACCAGAACTACTGCTACTACTACTACTACCAGCAACCGGGGCTGTCTAAGTACCCTGGGTGCGGGATATCGTTGCCCAAGGATCTGGGAGCAACTGTCGTGATGAATATGATTTACATTTATTAGCTTTTTGGTGTAAACTGCTGGCTAAGGTGGCCCAAGGTTCTGGAAGGGTATTTATCGTTGTGCATCTCCAGAGAGAGGCCACACAGCCTAAAGGGGTTGTTGATTCGTGCTTTAAGATATGAAGCCGGGAAGAAGGATCACATTCGCAGCACAAAAGATGTGGTTGATTGCACGTATCCTTTTGTAGGATCAAGGCCATATGCTTTCCTTCATTTACTTCTTGGTTTAATTTTGGGACGGTTATTTAGTGAGGTAAATTTTAATAGGTGTCATGAACAGGATAATATTCGTGTCGCTACACTGTTTGCATACCTTTAGGCGCTTCATTTTAAAACATTCGTTGTAGTAGTAACTGATATCGACAAGATGAATTTTTGTTATTGTACTTTAGATAGATAAATGAAAATAGGTTGCGTTTAAAATAAATTTTATACTTATTCATGAATTTAAGTTGTAAGGTTTAAGGACAGTAAGCGAAATTAATCTCCACACTAATTGAGCTCTTTAATTAAGCCACTTAATTTAGAGGTTCGTTGGTCACTGTTGACAAATTTTAGAACGATCTGTAGTTTCGGTTGATCTATCTTCTTCAACTAGTGACAATCAAAGACTAAAATCAAAGCTTCTCTATTGCATGATTTGCATAACTCTAGGCGTTTTGTCTTAATATATTTTGTTTGACCTTTCCATATTTTCTACTCGCTTGTAATCACTCCATTGTAGAAAAATAGTCAACCGAAAACATGAGAAATGTTTAATCCTGAGAAATATTTTCTAATTAGACCCTTCCAAGCAATTTTTAACAATGCATTTCAGAGTATAACACTTCTCAGAAGGACAGATGCTGTGGGTGATACTCTAAACAATTTGGTCACTGAAATTTGGGCTTTGTCATAATTTTATACAAAATTTATCACCTAAAAGATTCTCGAAATCGAAAACGACAACTCATTAATACTTCTCTACCATATGCATTGCATAAATTTAGGCGTTTTCGTTAGAAAATTAAGATGTATTCCTTTAACGCTCTAAAGCAGCAGCATGGTTTTTGATGGAAACTCATCTCATATTGTTTACCTTTACTGATTAAACGCTACCCATAACTGCTTAGTAATGCTCTACAAAACATAAACTCCTGCGGAATACCGAATCAAATTTATTCCTCGAAAATTCGCTCCATGATGCTAGTTAAAACTACTCGAGTCCCATACAAATTACCGTCAATATGAAGCTGATGCTACCACGAATCAATCAGTCAACCGAATACACTGAGCCTTCTTTGGTAAAGTAAACACAGGATTTACTAGCGTTTCGCTTCTTGGAAACAGATTCGCACATCCCACTAGCATCAAGATTTAGTTCCCACTCGACTGTCACTTCTGCACACCATTAACGTCAATTCGAATTCGAGTTACGTTGCGGCAAATATGTTCCCCGGTGCAGCTCATAAGTCACTCATGCATTTATCGTGGCGGTACCGTGGCGACAATCCAAATACCGGATGCTTCCAATATCCCTTCCGAGCGAGTTGCATACGAGCGGGCTTTAACGATATGCTCCTCAAAACCGTACAGAAAATAAAATACAATAACCAACTCACCCACCACACAAAAGCCACTCGATTCGTGCGGTTCACCGGAGAAACCGAAAAACCATTAACGTACGACTTGCGAACTTTCGAGTGAATCGATCGTTTCACCGAGAGGGATCTTCACGGGTAAGAGTGTTCTCGGAACAATAGAAGGATCGGAGCCGAGGTTGTTCCTTCCGTTCGGTGCACAGAAAACAACAGCCAGCAGCACCCATCGCTTCGATAACAATGCACGGTGGAACGTTTCACGGGCAAGTCGCTGCGGTTAACCAGCTCGTGGCTATTTTGCACAACCAGCCGGCTCTCGCGAAGCTTCGCAAGAAAGCCATCATCTGGTGGATAAAAACGGAGCAAGAAATAAAAACTGCACCTGCACCGGGTTACAGAATGTTTCTATTCTATTAGATTCGAGCGGCAGTGGCCCGACAACCCCGCCGGCCATTGCTGAGGATAGCGGAACCGAAAATCATTACAGCACAAATGCCGGAAGGATCCGTTAGTTGGTGAGGAGTTCCTTTTTTTTGCTACTGTTTTCCTTTATTTTCCCTTGACAACAGTTCTCGCCACACGGGGTGCATGTGCATGTGTGCACATCCGGGTGGATTTTTCTCTGAGCGGCTGCTAACCGGAACGCCAACAAGCCACACAAAGTCGAGAAGTCGTCTCGTGCCGGGATCCGACCGTACCGTAAGGGTACGAAATCTAGTTAACAGCTAGACAAGGAAAAGAAAAATAATCCTTCGCCTGTTTTGTCGTGCGAGTTCGCCGGTACGTAGCGCAACCGCAAGCGTGCGCTGGCTGGTGATGATGTTTGCTTTATTAAAGTGTTACTCACAGACTACCAACCCAACCAACCATCGCCTCCGATTCTGATCTCACTCACCCGACATTAAGATGATAAAAGGTTAATATCATGCATTATTTATTATCATTGCCGACCGACCGACGACGGAAGTGCATCGTGGCGAAAATCGGCCACCACAGAAGGAAAAACTATCCACCAGCCAATGGCACGGCTGCTTTATTGGTGGCTGGTGAACGAAGGTGAAATGTTTTATCGCTTCCGACCGTTGTCCATTTATCGGACACATAGTTTATGATATTTAATAAATACGATAGATGGGCGAGAGATCTGCTGGGTTCTTAATTAAGAAACGCCAGGGAAGGATTCAGTTTGTGGGTTGATTGTTTTTTTTTTTTTTGTTAGTGTGGTTTCATATTTGGAGGCAAAGTATTTTATGAAGAGGGTTCTGGGTTGGGAACCATTACGTTTTGCGGGATTGCATCAACCTGCTCGTAAACCGTTGCAATAATTCATTGGGAGTTTTGTTTTTCTCCACTAGGAACTATTGCAGTACGAGGAAGTTAATTGTTTTTCTTACGACTGGACGTGGATGGAATTCCATATGAGTATTTGATTAGACCGTATAATGTTTTAATGAAGGAAGGTAAAATAACACATCTAGCAATTAATAGGGAGGAAGATTAAATTAGACCACAGTGAAGGGTTTGTTTTAATGGAAGTTGTTAGGGCAATAGAAGGTTATCCTCGTTATACAGAATTTCCGAGACGAATTTAGTAGTGATCGGGAAATTTCTGGATGCTTCTTAAGATAAAATCGACAACTTACAAATAAAACTGAACTCTTTCGCACCTTCCCAACAAAAATAACTATGTCTAGTTATACCTCTGAATCGTCTATGTTTGTCCTGAAATGGCGTGTGCTTATCTGAGTGATATTCCTTTGGTTCACTTGTTCAATCCGGCTTCCAGTGATCTGTTCTAGAAATCTAGTAGACAACACCAGAACATAGCACATAGGGCCCGCAACTTTGGCCATACGTCCCAATTTCTTTTATTTGACATCACAACTAAGATGATCCTGTAAAATATATTAAGACACTGTCGATGCTGAATCCTTGCTCGATATATGAAACAGAGCTTGCCACAATTTTTTACGTCTTATTGACCATAAGAGATGAGTATTTCATATTCTTCTTCTTCTTCTTCTTCTTCTTCCTTGGCACTACAACCTCGGGAGATCTTGGCCTGCCAGCTATTGCTAGCTTTCTGTGACTAAGTTTTACCCGAAGCTGGATAGTCAGTCCTGCGTACGGGGAGGCGGTCCGCCGGGATTCGAACCCCGGTCCTGCCGTTTGAAGACCGGCGCCGCTATCGTATACACCACCGGGCCGCACCATATAATTTCATATTCTGTCTAGGCTATTAAGAGCCCATACTTCTTCTTGAAAGAAGTATTAGAGGTCTTAAGTTAATTATTTCAGAAATGTTTCCGAATACGAATCTCCCATTTCTGAATTATTGGTAAAGAAAGAGTAGACCAATTGGCAAAAAAGGGTGCTTGGGAAGAATCCTTTTACGATAGTCTTATCCTGACTTACGAGCATATGCGTGCTTCAAAATCTCTATGCCTGTTTCGGTGTCAGAATATTACAGACACAGGTGAGCTACAGCAGCTTTTATATTCGATCACTTCTCAAATGTCGTTGAGATGTCTCAGATATATCTCAAGAGAACGTGTTTTCATTCGAGCGATTTCTAGACATAGCACTAACTATTTCGCTTTGAGCGTTCATCTACAGGGAATAGGTCATTCGAATCTAGAGTATTTGATCCTCAAACCCCACAACTTGCTGAACGCAGTTAAAGGCAGTACAATGCAAGTTACCAAAGCTTCCGATACGGGGAAAAACTCAGGGAAGCTTAAGAATGGTCTTTGATATCTAAGCTTCAAGACTCTTAAATCTAGACTCTTAAAGGCAGCTGTATGGAGTTCCTGGAAGTACATAGTTAGCTTTTATTCAGCGCATATGTCTGTCAGATGGTATCTGTTAGGCGTGTTCCTTGAACACTTAATCAGGCCGAAAGTTAATAACGATTTCTCAAACATTTTCCTTCTTTTTGATTTTTGTTTTACCTTTTACCTTTGCATTTTTCCAATAATTAGGGTACAAATGATGTTCTGCATACTAATTGGCAAACTAAACTACCGTTTAAGAATACACATATCTTACGCAATAAACCAAAGATTAGTTTCGATTACATGCTCTATGAAGAATTGAAGCTTTTCTTTAATGTCTATCGGAACTCTTCACTGTCCCCACACAAAATGTAAACTAGTGATGTGCTTCCCAGAACGTACGATATGTCATTTAGGATAAACGGAACGGATAATCCGAGCATCAGGTAATCATTGTCCCGGATAATCGAATTCTTCCATCTCCAAACATCGTTTTCCTCTCTCTTTACATTCATTTCTCGGTTCAATCACAACCTCATATCAAACACGGTTGACTTTAACCACATTATTAGGTGTCATAAATATTACCAAAGCAAATCCGGCACATAAAACCGGAAGAAAAATGTTTCATCTCAACTTGTGCAATGCATTGATAAACTTACGCCAATAATGACCACCTCACATTCGTGACCATTTGCACAATGATCCGGCTGGCTGTGTTCCGGTTGCTCCTTGCGATTCAGCTAATGATTTAACAAGCTTCCCTGTTTATTATGTAGCGCATGTTTCGGAAGGGGGGAGAGAGAAAAATACAGAACCAACCGAAAGAAAAACAACATTCCAACAACAGATAACTCTAATGGCATTTATCATCACACTCGCTTGCCGTTTGGAGCATCAAGAAAAAACGGGAAGCAAATTTCCACCCCACTTTCACGCCAACCGTAACACACAACCACCCCCAAATAATGGCCAGCAAGCAGACAAATGTGTTGCGATAGTGGAAAACATGATGTACGATGTGGCCACGAATCCGAAACCATTGCTCTACCATTTTCCTATTATCGTGCGCGTTTCATCTGCCCTCGTGAAGCGAGCAGGCCTTTGTGTTTTCATGGTTGACGGTACTGAAGGAGGACCCGGTGGGAGGGTTTGGGAAAGTGGATGAAGATCAACTGTTGCCAGACAGCACAACCAATTCCGTTGCCATCGTACATCATCTCATCTCTGATAAGACGACCGGAAAAAAGTCGTTAAAAGAGCACGAAAATGGTCAAAATTAGGCACGACGAAAACGTTCGGCTCGTTCTGGTGAAACGGGGCGATGGAATGTAGGTCCCTGCTCTGGTGTGTTATTGTTTCACCGATGTGCTCGCCGAGATAGACAGCTCCCGATGGTGGAGGTGCGCAACATAACAAATAGCCTTGACGTATTATGTTTACGGATGATGATAATTTGTTTTCTTTAAGGAGGACACGTCCCGGGAGACCTGCCCGACCTGGCCGGGCGATCGATGCCACCAAACCAGCAAACGCCTAAAGATGTGCCGTACAATAGCTTTAAAAGACTGTGTGTAAGCGTGGCGTGTAATAGGCTTATCCTTCGGGATGTTCGGTCATGTGTGTATGGGAAGGTTTTCCACCACCAGCAGATGCTTTTTCCGAGAAGCTTTGAATAATATTTTATGCTTGCTTGTCTTTTTACATTTATTATTATGAGCGTTTTGTGGAACAGCTCTTGATGCTAATTGTTCTGCTGTATAATTCATTCGAAAAAGCATCTTCCGTGTGTGCATTGAAGCGATTAGCAGCTAAGATTAATGTGAAGTGAGAAGCTGACTGATAAATATAAACAAATCCTAAAGATTAAAAGCTACAGAAAAATGTCTCATAATAAAAGTAAAATGCCAAGTAAAAAGTTTATAATGTATACTTGAAGGCGCAATCAAAGAATGATACAATTATTGCAGTAATAAGAAATCCTTCCTTAAACAAGAAATAAGTTCGAATAAAACAAAATTGATTTTAGATATTGTAAAACGTAACCAAACAGTACCGTAGTACTTCAGAATCACCGATTTATTAGAATCTTGTTACTAGTTATTGCATGCATTTAGGCGTAGTTAAATACAAATAAATTTCAGTACAATAATAAATAGCTTATTATATAATACATACAATGCAAACTAATAATATATTGATCTATACCATTTGAATGTATTGTAAACCGTCAAACCATTGGTTCTACTAAAAAGGAATTTAGTTATACATTATCAGATATACATAGATGAGGTAGAAAATACCCGATCGTCCCATGATATTTCACATTCTCAATAAATAGTACTCTTATTCAGTAACATTGCATATTTTTAGGCGTAGGTAAACAGAGGTAATTTGATGATGCGTTACACAAGATATGTCTATCGATAAATGGCTAGAATCTTCTTCTTCTTCTTCCTTGGTACTACAACCTCGTGAGGTCTTGGCCTGCTATTGCTAGCTCTCTGTGACTTAGATTTTACCCATAGCTGGATAGTCAGTCCTGCGTACGGGGAGGCGGTCCGCCGGGATTCGAACCCCGGTCCTGCCGTTTGAAGACCGGCGCCGCTGTCGTATACACCACCGGGCCCCCCCGGTCATACTTTTTAATATCATACTTTTTTTTTCATACTTTTTTAAACGCCTGAAAGTATGCAATCTACAATACTTCGTCTAAAACCGTTGAATCCGGGATTAAAGATGTTGTTTACCAGGAGAGAACGTCAATGAAGACTAAATAGAGTTAGTAATTAATATTTATTACATTATTTTTATAAATTTCAAACATCAATCAGGCATATAAACAATTTTAGAAAGCTAGAATAGCAAAGAAAATTAACATATTTAGTTTTTTTCTTCCCATACATGTTCCAACGAACCCCTTAAAATCGAATAAACCTCCTAATCGATTAACGTTTCGATTTCAATTTTCTGCCTTCATCGAGCCCCCCACAAAACAAGGGTCCGAATCAATTAGAACGAAGCACAACACTTTACGACTCCCAGGCGAACACTTGTGCCGGCCCCAAATCATCCCATCGATTCGAATAAAAACACAACAATCGCGCCCCAGGAAAGAAGCGTCCAGTTTCTAGGATCTTTTTTCCCCCTGCTAGACTGACCGATGAAAACAAGAACTTATAGTTTACGAGCTTTTCCCACCCCGGTATCCATCCCGATAATACCCACCGTCGTCGATTTCCCATTATTAATCTTCCTAAACGATTCATTACCAACCCCTCGATTTTTGGTTCGGTTGGTCTGGTTGCTGCTGACCAGGAGCGGTTTTGTTTGGGGTGAGAAACTGCTGCTCAACTGGTCAATCGATGGCACGAAAAGGGAAAATAGAAATCATCCATAAAAACTCACATGTCCTTTCTGCAGCTTGCAATAAGAAAAACACAACCAAGCTAAGAAAATTCGGTTTTATTTTTCGGAAGTGTCATTCTCCTAGCTTTGATTTCTTCCAAACAGTCATAAACAAAGGGCCGTTTTTTTTTCTTGGTTCCGTAGAACCCCTTTTACAAGCTTCCGGACGCAGCTTCTCGTGATCGTAAAACTGAAATGCTGGTTCGCATGTGTGTATCATTCGGATTGCTTTGTCCACGGGACGCTCAACTCGTAGGAAGCAAATCAAGGAATTTATATTCCGCCACCGTTTTCTGATGCTTGGGAAACGGGGCGAAATAAAAACGCAAGAAAACACATCACTTTTATGCTTCCTCGCGTCGTCCCTGTCCCCAACGCACACCGGCCCTGGATGGCCCAAGTCGATGATGATGGTGACGATGATGTTCATTGGCAATGGAGACCAACCGGCGGGAGCGGTGGTGGTCGCTTATGGATATCCTTTTTTTTATTTTCGTTCACCCACATGCCCACCATGCGTGTCCGGGAACCTTCGTCAAGGGACCGATTTCGTGGCGATGGGAAAAAGATACTCCCCCTTGCTAGGGAAGGAACCAAAACGCACCTTTTCCACGTACACACGGCAACACGTTACCATGGTAACGCTACTCAAGCTACTAGGGTCATAAAAAGTCATGCTGCGTGATGAAGTGTGCACAGGAGTTTTTTTTGGGAAGGGCGAAAACAAAACACCCGGCGAAAAATCTGGCTGCACCGGTGCGTTCTGGATGGAAAACTACCGTATCGGGAAAGTGTGCTCCATCCGGGGCAGGAGGGTGAAAATATACAAGTGAAAATACGACTCATGGGGGAGAAGCCTCCCGTACGGTCCTGATTTCCGGGTTTTTGTCCCGCAAAAGGTACCCGGGACCCATCTGAACGGTTTTCCGAATCCTGGATGCCATGCCTGGTGGTGCTGTGAGTAGAACGACACGGGGAAACGGTTTCGAAATCCCATCGAAATCAGAGCAGAAGCGTTTAAGTTTGAATTTACGACACTCTTGCGTACGCCCAGTGGTGATATAAAATAAATGTGAACAAGCAACATTTCGACGACGACGACAACAGACCAACTCTATCTTTGAGTCTCGGTACTCGGTGAAGTTTCGCGACAAAAAAAAAACCCCCCGGTAAAAACACTGGCGAAAATCGCTAACGTCACTTCCTTAAAACTCGTGCGAGTCAGAAAATGCAAAACAAATAATAAACGTACGGAAAATCCCTTTCTCAATTCACACTCGGAAATGGAAAGCAGTGCAGAAACGACATCAGCTCCGATGGACAATAAAATGAGAAAATTGTTTTCTCCCGTCTAATCGTCCCTGATTCCTTCTTGCGCCCGGTACCTAGCCAAAGGCATGCAGCTGCTCATGTGTGTATTACCGTATGCAAATGGGTTGGAACTGGTTCGATGCACCTGATGACGTTTTCTTGCTTGCTCGTGGCCAGAGAATCAGCCAAATAAAGATGCTGAACATTGCGGAAACAGGCGAACGTAGCGCAGTCATGTAGAATAAGATTTTGGGTGATTGAGAAACTTGTTCGTGAAGTTTAGTTCCTATTTTATTGTGGTTCAATTATATATTCACGGGAATGCTGCATGACAGCAGCTTTCAGCTGGTGCTTAAATGTTTTTTTTGTTTTGCTTGCGGTATGTTTGGTGTATGTTTGTTTTTTGAATTAATTTATTTATTTTATCGTTTGAATTTCCTTCCCTTTGCAACAACACAACCCAGGTTTTGCATAAATGTAGGCGCTAAGGTTTATGTAGTTGAGCTTAAACAAGGCAAGACATAAAGAGACGACACCAGTAATATCTTTAATTCTTGTTTTTGGTAAAATGCCAAAGGAGCTAGTCTACAGGCTTGATCATAATTAGTCCAGCACAATGGAGCGTACGACAATCGTCACTGTGTGGCCTACGAATATCTCTAAAGGCTCCCGTGTGGTAATGCAATTCTTACTGGAATTCTGACTAGTCGTTATAAGTCTATCTCGTTTGAAAGTTTCAGTCTAGCTTGAATTTAAAATAAGAACTTGGAAGGAAAAATATTACTGTTGAAGTAAAGATCTACGAATTAGATCTGTTGATTGACATACCATGGTTGATGATGTAACTAGAACTCTCAAGAAAATACAAAATATTGTCAGCATACTTAGATGTACTATATGTTGTTTATGTTGTATATAAAACTCATACGCAAACCAAGCACAAGAAGGGATTCCTAGACATCGATACATCCGATAAAAGAATGCTCGTTAAGGCCCACAATATACAGGCGCAAACAAAACAGTAGTGGTCTTAGAATACATGCGAAAGATTACAATTAAAGTTTCTTAGAAATGTGTAGGTTTATACTCTTCGTTAAGGGAGCGAATCTTATGCAAGACCCTCAGCTCAGTGTAGGCAAACTTCAAAATTGTTCACTCGAAATACTTCAGAGCCATAGATTAATTCACAATCAAACGAGAAAAGGGAGTTATTGGAGATATTTTCCTAGAACGAATAACTTCAATAAATGGTTGGCAATTTGATAGGTTATTATCCAAAAAGTAATGCAATAAACGATGGAGCTTCCCATTTATGTAAGTATTTTGTAGTGTTCCATCCGTAGAATTCGAAATCCTATTAACTAAAGAGATTGAAACTAATGTCAAAGCCGGAGAAGTATTCTAAAAAATCCTCATAGACGACTTTGGCAAGTACAAAGCTCGGGCTACATGAAGCGCAAACATCAAGCGCAAACCTGAGCGTTGTGTCAAAATGCACTGAATTTTTTTGCGTTCCGTGTAGCCACGACATATTTGCGCTCGGGTTTGTGCTGACAATGGAACATGGTTTTCTTGCGGTCATGGCTACTCAACATGACATGACCATGTGGATTACCACTGTCATTTGTTGTTTGTTCAGTTGCATCCAGATATTGTGAAAGCAAACTATTATTAAATTGATTTATATTCCTGTAACGTTTGATTCCATAATAATAGTATTGATTTAATATCAAATATTTGCTAAAAAGCGAATAAAACCAGTAATAATCAGTGCTTACATCTTTCGTTCGGCACAGGTATGGTTTGTTTACAAATGTTTGCGCTTGAAGACCTGTCAACCCATGTTTGCGCTCAAAATTTATGCCTACCAAACCCAAAAATGAGTTTGACACAACGCTTGGGTTTGCCCATCTAACCCGAGCTCAAGGCTTTAGCTATGCTAGTTCGAATAATGCAGTAGCTCAGATCTTCCACAAGAGAAAGGGAGAAAGATCGAAAATAATTAAATAATTGTACTGCACATGTACTTCAACCTTTTTAGTACCATACAACAGCTGTCAGCTTATAAGCGCTGTTATAGCATGGAAAATCTTCTTTAACTTCCTACATGATTCAAGTTTAACTTCATCCGGAAAATCTGCCAAACAACCTAGATCCTCTTTCACGATTTCACGATCAATAATTCACGCTCTAAATCTGCAACAAAAATCCTGATGCTCCAAATATGTTAATAATTATTAATCCTACCTGCCTCAAAGTATGGCTTCTGCTTTGTCGTGCTATTTATTTAACTTGCTGCACGTAAAGTCAATTCCCGTTCTCGGTAGACTGCCGCATCAATTCGGTAATTTTGTTACATCTTCGTCGTCTTTCATCCCCGACTCACCCTTACTCCAATTCCAAAGCATTCCCGGCGTAACCGTGTGATGATGATAATCTGCCGCATTACAGTTGCCCGCCTTTGATTGACTCACACAGACACAGCAGCCAAAACCCAAAAACTAAATGGGGTGCGGATGAAGGAATCTGTTGAATCTGTTGTCCTGACTCCCTCCTGACCTAGATTTTGGCTTTCCGCAGGATGTGGCTTCCCCTTGGCACGTTTGAATGTGTGCTTCTCATTTTCGCTGGAATGTAGCCAAGTACCGTTGAAATCTGACACTTTCTGGGCTCATCGTCCTCGCTGATGTCTGGCTGACATCAGGAAACCGAGAGTGGAAAAATGCGATGCCAAGAAGGGAAGAAACAATTGCACTCATTTAAATTTCTTTCGCTCGAGTCTTCTACGCTCGTTTTTTTTTTTGTTTGTTTCCTCGCTAAGTATGTCGGATTTACTTTTTTTTCGAGCTTCCCTTTCTCGAGCTCAACATAAAAGCATCCAAACGTCCGGAATGGCTTCCCTGCTGCTACCACCACCATCACACGGGATTGTTGTCAGTTCGCTTTGCGCGTCCGCTAAGTGCCTGCAAAGTGGCATCGACTTCGTCAGCAAGGATCACTGTCAGCCTGCCCGGAGGCTTTGGCTCGCGCTAAATCTGTAACTCTGCCACCGAACGAAAATGGGCACTCCGGCCGCGTAAGTGAGCTGGGCAATAAAGCTAAAGCCGTCGCTCTATCCCCTTTCGGCACTTTCTTACAGTCTTGCGAGGGAGAGTGAGCGTGGCACGTTAAAGCCTTGAAAAGGAAAGCTTGCTTACGTTTGGACATTTGTGCTCTACCGCACCGGGATTGTGAGCCCACCCGGAAGCAGTCTCATCACTTCATTACGCTCATTTGCAGTTAATTTCGTCTGCGCGATTTCTCTTCTCGCGAAGGGGATTTGTGTTTGTGCCTTTCGGGAGAAGGTTTAGCAAAAATACAATATTGATGAAAAGTCAATTTATTTAAATGTTTCAACTTGAGAGTCACTTTAAAACAGCGGATTCCCTCAAAGTAAAGCCACAAACATTTCGAGACTGGAGCTTTAATTCGCGGCAGCACTCTACCAGATTAATCTGGTACTTCCTGTACGCCGGCTGTACTAATCTGCACTGCTCGCGTCGGCTGCCAACGATGTCACATATGAATAGTTAAAGCGAAACGGGTTTAAAATAAATTAAAATTTACCATCCACAGCTTGTTGGGCGTAATCATGCAACAGCACCGTACGCTAATATTGTACTTCCGTGTTTTCTTTCCCTTTTCTTTTCATTTTTGTGTCTTCCAACTTCCAAAACCCCTAGCTCAGGAAAAGCAATTTTCCGCCGCTTACTTTAGCCACAGTCGCCGCGCTTTACTCGAGGCTTAATGCCATTTCGCTGTTCATTATGTGTGCGCCGCCGGTATGTGAAGTGCCGCGAAAGGGTGCGATATATCTTCATAAAGCTTGGTCGTGTGGTGTGCAACGCTGCTGCTGTTTCATGCAGGAAGTGTGTTTTGTCTCACCAGCAGGGGCAGTAATTTATGAAGACATCAAATATGAAAAGCTCTGGGGAGTTAGCAAGTGTTTGGTACGGTCCTTAAAGATTTTCTTGACGATTATTTGCTTCAGCTTTGATTATTAAAAGAACTTGACTATTTTAATTTAAACATTCGAATTAAGTACGTTGTTTTTTAATACATTTTTTTAATGTAATAATGTTTTTGTAATAGAAACTGTTCAACGTCTGAATCTAGCAAGTAAAATACATCAAATTGCCTACATTTAGGCGTATAATGATTATTTGCTCTTGCCGAGCATGTTGAACATTATTATTGCGGATTAAACAATTATCAAATTAACAAAAATGTACATTAAAACTTTATTTGGGTTGAAAAACTTAATAATTTGTCAAAATAATCGTTTGCAAACCTTGCTTCACCGTAATAAATGCGCTTTATAGAGCATAAACCGGGGCATTATCATGCAGAAAAGGGAAAAGGACTCATTGCTAGTCATTATTTAAGTTGTATAGACATTTTCCTAAAAATAAAAAAAAATGAATAAAAAAAACTAGGAAAATCTGACTTGAAGTGTGAATAATATATACGTTAAATATATTTCCACGGTCTGATTAAGGTTAATGTAGGCATGCTCGAAAGAAGAAAAAAACATGCCACCCCACGTGCTAATGATGTTAATGCGGCGCAGCGGAACAAGCAGTGGGCGATATTTAATTTGCAATAATTAATTAATAAATCACGCGCACGGCAAATCCCAACCTCTCCCCCCAGAACACTATAGCGCTTTACTGATTCGTTTGATCATGCATCGAACACCAAAATAAATACATATATGCATAAACATTAATGTTTGCTGAACTCTTAACGGCTACTCCGGGCACCAGCACGCAGTCTGTGGTGAAATGTTTTCTGTTGCAGACAGCACGGGTGACAAGGGCGAAATTTTTTTTTCCTATTTTTCCGATGACATTGATCCGGAACAGATTTGTCTATAATACTATACCCGTTGGGTACTATGTTGTGCGTCTAATTACTCCTATTTAACTTACCGAACAAACTGGGCCTGAAATCAATCACACGTGCATCACCGTGGGGAACGATTTGTTTGATATTTCGTTACCAAAATCACATCAAATAATCAAACACCGTGATCGTCAGTACGAAAAAAGCAAGGTGAGCGACACACATTAATGACCGATAAGGGTTAAAAATTGAGCGTTAAATATTGATTGATCCATCTGCATGGCATGGTACGGCAAACGGTTGGCTTTCAATTATACTCTTCTGGTTTGAATACTGGTAAAAAAAAGCCTTTTATGCAGACCATCCACGTAATATGGCCCTTTCCATTGAATCAAAGTGCAAGGTGCACTTCAAAATGCAAATGATGCCAATTTGAAGTTCGATGTGTGAGCTGCTGCTGCGGGCGACGGATTGGGAAAGGAGGAGTGGTGTCAAAATTGAATCGTTATTTAAACGGGTAAAGTAAATGGTTGTCACGTGTGTTGTGGTGGCCAAAAGACGACAAAGTAGGCGATTATTGTGTAGTGAGCGCCTAAATGTATGCAATCTGTTTGACCAAGCATTGCTTCCAATTAATTCATGTAATTGGTCGATGCCAATATTTTTTTTACATATTTTTGATATTATTTTATTTTATTTTTCGTAGGACTTTCAGGGAATATCTTGAATCATCTAGTCACTAAGGAACAAATGATTATTTGATTTATGTTCAAATAATCAATATCGTTCTGATTGATTGATCAGATCTTTATTATGTTAAACCTTATATCATCTGCTATTATTCAAAAAATTCTGAATAAAAGAAGTTACCTGTCAATATGACTTTACTAAGGATCTAACACGACACCCACGACATTTTAATCAAACATTCTCTCTTAAATTTTCCAAAATAAACTTAACATTTACAACATCTAAACAATCTTTACCTCCGTAATGGAATTTTCCTGCACGGAAACCACCGACAATGATAAGACATCTGTCACAATCAGCCCGAGATTTAGGGAACGCATCAGGCAATGCAACGAAACTAACAGCCACGGCACTGGAATGGCATCATCGTTGTTTCTTCCCGAGATTGAAATGCCCACGCGGTTCACGATCGCTACACGCTTCTCGCACAGCATGATCCACTTGATTACCCACATCATTGTGACCGTCGTGATAAGATGCACCACAGTTGATTCTATGCTTGGGAAGGTGTAGAAGGAGAAGCAGCAGCTATTCGAGAGCTATTGTTGCCACATTGTCGTAGGTAAGTAGAGTCCAGATCAGTCGCATGCTGGACACGTTCTAACTGGGTTAATTCTAGTGCCAGTGACGATCAGTGCTGTTCGATTCAGGAAGAGTGTCAGAACACACACCCTCCGGTGTGACCTGATAAACTTGAATTCTTTCACAAAACCCGTGCTGATGCAAGATTAGGCAGTGGCCAAAAGGACACCTGTCGTGGATTCGGGATGACTATTTATCTCGAGCACAGCGCGCACGTTTATCTGTGTTTATTTCTGGTGTGAAGTTTACCTAGCTGTCAGAAGATGTGAATGCAATTTATGTGCTTAGCTCGGAAAGCTGCTCGCTGCTCACAAGCAACGCCGGATGCGGTAGATTCAGTTCCATCTTTGGATCTCTGGTTGCTGGTAGCCCACCGAGGAGGACTGTCCGTTAGATCTAGTAGTGGATGTGTTAAAAGTGAAGTTTCGCAGTGATTGTAAGTGAAAATGTTGAACAAAATTTGTGATCTTCAATGTACCCTAACAAATGCACTAGTGATCTCATATCAATTGGCCTCCCTCAATCATGTTCGCCACGGTATCATAACAATTTAGTCCCTCTGAAGCTAATTCCGGTAACGTGCAGCACGGTACCTCTGCCAATTGGTCTAAAAATAAACTGTTTCTGCTTGGCTAATCCCGGCGCACACTTGATCCCGCGCGTGATTTATGACACTGATGACAGTGCAAATCGCGTTTGAGCCTTAGACACGCGCACTCTTGTGAGATATCTTTTACGTTATTGTTTTTAATCAACATCCTATCCAGGCACATGTTTCTACGTCACGTTATTGTGCAAATAGTTTTATCATCGTTCCAGGAACTATTTCTAACCTACAAAATTATGTTTGTTTTTAGTTTCTTGATTTTTTTTTCTACAATGGATGAGGATACAGTATTACTGGAGGACTCTAGCGTGGAACTGTCCACCAGCGCTAATGCTGATGCAACACCTTCTACCTTCGATCATGTTACGATCGTAACGCAGCTTATTACGGAATCTACCAAACTATTGACCACTGCAGCAGTTCA
>KZ062047.1:213065-236185 GCA_002091835.1 Anopheles maculatus | reverse complement strand
CCGCCAAACGCTACACGCCTCTCTCGAAATTTGTTTAGCACCCCAGGAAGCACAATTAGCATATCGGGCCCTTTCAATAGAAAAGAGTTTAAAGACACTCCTTGCACTTTTGCTGCTGCGTCCCAGACTAGCCGTTTCTTTTCAGGTTTACGTGGATGGCCGACGATATTTAAGGGGAGGTACCAGGTGCGTTTAGGGTCGGATGAAGCTAACTCTTCTTCTGTCGCTTGGTGTGCGTAGCCCCGTTCAAGGTACATCCGTACCTGCTCGTGCACTGTAGCCATTAGCTTCGAATCTTTCTGTAGTTTTCGCTCCAAAGAATGCAACCTTTTTGTCGCCAACGGTAAGCTGTCAGGTAGGGCAACGTCATCCGTCTTCCACAACAACCCAACTGTGTAACGGTTATTTTGCTTTTCGGTGGTACTCTCTAGAAGTTCCCTAGCTCGCTCATCATCTCGCGGTTCTGAGAGGTATTCGCTAAAACTGTTTACGCCTGTTTCTTCTAGTGTAAAGTACTTTCGCAGCATTTCCGTTAACGCACTACTTTCTTCACTGTTTTGCTCTTTTACACTATGCACGTTGCTGACAGCGCGCTCCTTAATCGCACTATTTGTTTCGTGTGGACCATAGATAGCCCACCCTAGTACGGTTTTAACGGTAATCGGCTCTCCCGGTTGATCTGCTCGGGTTTCCAACGGCTGCATTAGGTGTACGTGTTAAAGTCCTATCAGGATCCTTGGGGCTTCGTCTTCAGTGTGTTTCAGCGACAGATCCTGTAAGTAGCGATAAGAACTTATCAGTGTGGTAGTGGGAACATTTTTCGTAGGTAGATTTAGCTCGTTAACAGTGTGAGCGGCCGCTATTAAATAGCGCCGCTCCTCCCCACGTGCTGAGATCTCCAAGTTGACGTTCTGCGATGATCCTTCCTTCCTCGTAACGTTGGAGGTCCAACTCAGCTCCAGCGGCTGCGGCTTTCCCTCTAGACCGAGGCTCCTGGCGAGGGCAGCTTCCACCAGCGTCAGCGATGAACCTTCATCAAGGAAAGCATGCGTATCGATCCGCTTGTCCCCGTTATGAATTGTGACAGGAACTACTCGGAACAGCGTCGTCTTCTGCGTGCTTTGATGCGTGTTACACCGTGAGGGTTGGTTCATTAAACACTCCGATGCCTGATGTAGCAAACTGTGATGTCGCTCCTTGCATCCTGGATAACCACAAGTGTATCTAGACCGGCGCAGGCATGACCTAAGAGGTCGTTAGGCCAAGAAAGAAGAAGAAGAGATGTCTTCTCTATAATGCTGCATCCGGGTATTCGACGAAATTCTTTTTAGTGTTTCGTTGCATAACATATTGAGCGATACGTGGAGAACAGTTTGCTCCGAAGGTTGCAACATCCATTATATAGGTAGTAGGAGGCTGGTTAGCATTAAATCGAAACAGGAATCGTTGTGCGTGTGTGTAATGTTTTCGTATCAGTATTTGGTGAAACATTTTTTCTATATCGCCGCCAAACGCTACACGCCTCTCTCGAAATTTGTTTAATAGAATACTCTTTCAATAGAAAAGATTTTAAAGACACTCCTTGCACTTTTGCTGCTGCGTCCCACACTAGCCGTTTATTTTCTGGTTTACGTGGATGGTCGACGATATTTGAGGGAAGGTACCAGGTGAGTTTAGGGTCGGATGAAGCTAACTCTTCTTCTGTCGCTTGGTGTGCGTAGCCGCGTTCAGGGTACATACGTACTTGCTCGTGCACTGTAGCCATCAGCTTCGGATGTTTCTGCAGCTTTCGCTCCAAAGAGTGCAGCCTTTTTGTCGCCAATGGTAAGCTGTCAGGTAGGGCAACGTCATCCGTCTTCCACAACAACCCAACTGTGTAACGGTTATTTTGCTTCTCGGTGGTACTCACCGAGAAGTTCGCTAGAACTGTTTACGCCTGTTTATTCTAGTGTAAAGTACTTTCGCAGCATTTCCGTTAACGCACTACTTTCTTCACTGTTTTGCTCTTTTACACTATGCACGTTGCTGACAGCGCGCTCCTTAATCGCACTATTTGTTTCGTGTGGACCATAGATAGCCCACCCTAGTACGGTTTTAACGGTAATCGGCTCTCCCGGTTGATCTGCTCGGGTTTCCAACGGCTGCATTAGGTGTACGTGTTCAAGTCCTATCAGGATCCTTGGGGCTTCGTCTTCAGTGTGTTTCAGCGACAGATCCTGTAAGTAGCGATAAGAACTTATCAGTGTGGTAGTGGGAACATTTTTCGTAGGTAGATTTAGCTCGTTAACAGTGTGAGCGGCCGCTATTAAATAGCGCCGCTCCTCCCCACGTGCTGAGATCTCCAAGTTGACGTTCTGCGATGCTTCTTCCTTCCTCGTTACGTTGGAGGTCCAACTCAGCTCCAGCGGCTGCGACTTTCCTTATAGACCGAGTGTCGCTCGGCCTCCGCCGTACAACGGCCAGTCGCGAAGGTCACTGGCTACTCGTTGTCACCGGACTCCGACCAACAAGAATGGCCCGTCTTGACACAGCTCGGCTGGCTGTGAGGGAAACCTCACAAGCAGCGTCGTTGCGCTGAACGTCTTCGCTCCTTCGTGTTCTCCACGGACAGGGATTCGCGCTTTGCAGCGGCTGCCTTCCAGCTAGTTGTGATGTAGCAAACTGTGATGTCGCTCCTTGCATCCTGGATAACCACAAGTGTATCTAGACCGGCATGGTTTAGATCCGTGATCAGCGAGACAGTTGTGGCACAGTTTCCACTTGTTCACCGCTTCTAAACGTTCATTGAGTGTCATGCGTTTGAAGATATCGCACTGGCGAACCTTGTGGTTCGTATCACCGCATGTGTGGCATGGTCTCGGCTGGACAGAAACGGTTTGCATCGGCGCGAGTGTGGCAGTGTTTGGAAGAGTAGTAGTGGAATGAGAGTGAACGTTCGCGCGGTATGTCGGTTTCGGATTAGTGTGATGTGTGGGTTTCGGTGGAACATATTTAGTAACCTCACACGCCTCATCCACTAAGGTTTCCATAAATTGGCCAAATTCCTTTAGAGATGGTGTGGTATGCTCCCTACTGAACCTTACCCATTCGCGTTTGAGTGTCGCGGGTAATTTTTCCACCAGCTCTTCTAGCAGTTCAGGGTTCATAAGATATTGGACCAAATTACCGTTTGAGAGATGGTTGCATAGGTGCTGTACGGCTAAACCGAAAGTAATCAATTCATCTAGCCGTTCCGGTCCGGGTGCTGGAGTACGTCTCACTTTTGTCAGAAGGTCTTTTACGATGAACGATGGTTGACCATACAGTCGCTGCAGCGTCTTCATTACGAGTGGCACTGCTGTCGGTGTGTCGAGCCATCCTTCTACTGCCTCTCGTGCTGCCCCAGTGAGGCATTCTTCCAAGCGGGCTGCATTTTCCGCCATCGAGAGCCCACAGGCCTTGGTGGATTCTTCAAAATAGTTGAAGAATTTCGGCCAGTCTCGCGGTACTCCTGAAAACGTTGGTAGCCTTTTTGGCCATACCTGTCTGGCCGCTATATGGCTTGTGTGTTGGCACATCGTCGTATGGGATGGTTCCGGATCCGCGATCTTCTGCTGTGGTGGTGCTGTTCGTGATTCGAGCCCGTCGTTTAGTGGTGCTATGGGACTGGATCTGGCCGGAGGTTGGAACGTTTCCACTTGTTTGAGCACCCATTCTGCTGTCTTCGATGTTTTGCTTATCTCTGATCCGTTTGAGCTTGTCGAACGTTCAAGAGCATTTCTGAGCCTTTCTTGTTTTAGCTCTAGTTCCGCCAGCTTACATTTCATTTCTGCCTCCGCCATTATCTTCTCCTTCTCGGCCATTAGCAATTTCAGTTGCAGCGCTTGCTCCTTCACTAAATTTTCCAAAGTTGTATATGTCGAAGATTTGGAAGATTGGGAATGCTTCGACGATAATTTAACCATGGGCTGCGATGGCCCTGCTTCCACAGCATCCACAATTGGCTTCCTTTCGCGCTTGCCATCCGACTTTACATCTTCGCGCAGATCGCGGCGCAAGGTGGGCTTGGTTGGCGCTTGCTTCGCGCTCTCAGGACATTGACCCTTGGAGGCACCCGCGTTCGCGACCTTCTCGCACTTCTCACACTTAAAGTTCTTGTCCTTAACACTCCACGAAACGTTCGCGCAACTAAAATGGGACCACTTTTCACACGAATCGCAATGCACCATATTATCCGCACCGTTTTCCCGATCACACATCGCACAATCAAACCGTTTCGCGTCTTGGCTCATATCGCTGGGATTCATGTTCGCGTAGTGAAATCGAGTGTTTAGGCTATCGTTATCGAGTGAATGTTGTGTTTAAAGCTTATTTTGAGCTTGTAGCCAATTTTAAAGCTTGTTGGCACCGTGGAAATCGCGTTGTGGAATTTTTAACAGGAATTTTATTAAACACCTTTAAAATTGGTTTTCGCTTGGTCGCTTTCCGAATGGTAATGGTACTGATTTAGATTTGCGATGGCGCATTTTTTCCCTAGTTCATTCGCCCTTAGGGTTCGAGCCGAAGTCGTGTCGCTGCCTATGGTGTCATCTAGCGGCCGGTCCAATAACTACTTGTTTGCTCAAAGGCCTTTCGCTGACGTTTCTGCTCACTTTGTTTACATAACATCACAAGCCGTGACAACAAGGCTTATTGGAAAGAATAAAGCGTACGGAGCATTCGGTTCAGTGTTGCTATTTTGCTCGCGTTTAATGTAAAGGATACGTGGACGTGCAGTATATTTTCGTTTCAGCTCTCTTGTATGTTTTCGTTTCAATTTGCTTGTAACTTTTCGTTTCAATTCGCTTGTAACTTTTCGTTTCAATTCGCCCATACGATTTCATTTCAACTCGCTCATATTCGTTCACGTTGCAACTCGGCCCATACGATTTCATTTCAACTCGCTCATATTCGTTCACTTTGCAACTCTTCCCATACAATTTCATTTCAACTCGCTCATATTCGTTCACTTTGCAACTCGCCCATACAATTTCATTTCAACTCGCTCATGAACGCTATTGGAAAACGACTCGCCGTGCAGACATGTACTCACTCATGAGTGAGTTAATAAAAAACGAGTCGTTAAAACACGCCGTGCCGAGTGAACGCAACTCACGAGTTGGTATATTTTAACTCACTCACTCGCTCAGAGTCACTTTGCACTTCTCTAATCTGGACCATCGCTCTCGGCATTTTGTTCATCGACTTCAAGGCAGCCTACGACACCATAGATCGTACCGAGCTATGGTACATCATGCGGCAGTACGGTTTCCCTGCGAAGCTGGTACGACTGTTGAGGGCTACAATGGACGGTGTGCAGTGCAAGGTGAGAGTATCGAACCTACTGTCGGAATCGTTCGAATCTCAGAGAGGACTGAAGCAAGGGGACGGACTCTCCTGTTTGCTGTTCAACATCGCTCTGGAAGGTGTCATGCGAAGCGCGGGCTTCGACATCCGGGGCACGATTTTCACCCGGTCTCTCCAATTCCTTGGCTTCGCGGATGACATCGACATCATCGAGCGAACATCTGCGGCGGTGTGCGAAGCGTACACCCGACTGAAACGCGAGGCCGATAGGATTGGATTGAGGATCAATGCGACGAAGACAAAGTACCTGCTTGCCGGAGGCTCTGACCGTGATAGAGCACGACTCGGAAGCAGAGTATTAGTTGACGGCGACGATCTCGAGGTAGTAGAGGAGTTTTGCTACCTTGGCACGATCGTAACTTCGGATAACAACGTAAGCAGCGAAATCCGAAGGCGCATTGTTCAGGGGAATCGTGCCTACTACGGACTCCACAAACTCCTGAGATCCAGAAGACTCCAACAACGCACGAAATGCGCCATATATCGTACACTGATACGGCGGGTAGTCCTCTACGGGCACCAGTCCTGGACTATGCTGGCGGAGGACGCCAATGCACTCGCTATTTTCGAACGGCGGGTGCTGCGGACTATCTTTGGCGGTGTGTGCGAGCAGGGCGTGTGGAGAAGGAGAATGAACCACGAGCTAGCTGAGCTGTTTGACGATGCAGACATCCTGACGGTCGTCAAAGCCGGAAGGATACGCTGGTTGGGCCACGTGATGAGGATGCCGGACTCATGCCCTGCCAGGAAAGTGCTCGTCAGCGACCCGTTCGGCACGAGGCGTAGAGGAGCACAGGGAGCTCGTTGACTGGATCAAGTGGAGTCAGACCTGAGGGATATCGGATGCAGCCGGGGGTGGAGGAGTGCAGCAATGGACCGAGTTTCCTGGAAACGGATTGGACACCAGGCCATGTCTATTAGACGTGCTCCCCATCGATGAGAACGTGGTCGATCTGGGAATATGTCTGCTGTGGTGATCTCCAGGTATAGCTGAACCGAGGTGCATGCTGGAAAAAGGTGCTGCGAATGGTCATGTGCTTGGAAGAGGCAAAGTTAACAAGCCGAAGCCCGTTGTCGTTCGTCAGCTGGTGGGCACTGAAACTTCCAATGGTGGGTTTGTATGCCTCCTCCCGTCCGACCTGAGCGTTAAAATCTCCGATGACGATCTTCACGGCAGCTATCACCCTTGCGCTTAATTCAACGTCTATGTTGTTGTCGGTGCTGACTTTTGACCCCAAATAGGTGAAGTTGTGGACGATTTCAAAGGTGCAATCAAGCAATCTGCACCTATCTTAGATAAGATCACAACAGAAAATAACGGCGCCGAATGGAGTTTGACACACGCTGGACATTGTCACGATTGACAGCCGAGAACATCTCAAGACATCAAAAATGGCGTTAAATTTTCCACACATGCATCGTTGCAGGTCACGGGAACCAAGGGCAGTGCGAGGTTCGACAATTTTCAAAATTGCCATTAAGAAGCCATGTATTACTAAAAGACAACCTGGGTTAAGAAGGCAGCCAACATCCGGCCAGAGCTAACGTCGTCCTGCAACAATTCACCAACCACCAGCTCCCTCCGATCATCCAATCCACCCGCCGGGGAATACGTCCCTGGTACCACCGCGCTCCTGCCATTGACTGGGAACTAAAACACCTACTCCGGGGAACCGGAAAAAGCAGCCACATCGCCAATAGCACCTTTACGCACCTGATCCGAACCAAATACCAGCACCATCACTACATCTTCACAGACGTTAATCCGTTAATCGGATGTCACCCGGCTGTGGGATTCATTCCAATCACGACAACTGCGCCATCAAACTTCCTAACCATACATCAATCTTTTCAGCCGAAGCAATAGCCATCCGACTTGCCGCCGAAGAAGGACTTTGGACCGACATTCCGAATGTCATCTTCACCGATAGTGCCAGTGTTCCGACCTACCTCGAACCTCTCCAAAGACCCCCACATCCAGCTCCTTGACGACATCCCATCATCACCTGCAATAACTTTCTGTTGGATTCCGGGTCATTCCGGAATCGACAGAAATGAGAAAGCCGATCGACTGGCCAACGATTGTCGGCTCCGTCCAGCCGAACCACACAGCGCCCTTTTCTCGCCGAGACACCATCCGCTTCACTAACGCAATAGTCGCTCAACACTGGAACACCACTTGGCACAACCTAGACATCTCTACAAAACTCCGCTCCATCAAGCACAACACAGCACCTTGGGATGATCCCGATTCCAGCCACATCCAACGAGTCCTTTCCCGCCTTCGCATCGGTCACACCCGTCTGACACACTCCTACCTTCTCGATAGATCCAGTCCACCAGTTTGCAGCTTCTGTGGCGTCGACATTACGGTCCGCCACATCCTTACCGATTGCCATGGATACACTACACACCGAACCACCTGCCAACTTGATACCCTCCTAGCCATCATACTATCACCCGACACACAACAACAGAACCGCCTCATCCGATTTTTACGCATCAGCAACCTGTACCGAGAAATTTAAATTCAACGCACAATAGTTGTAACACACATGTAACAATAGACAGTAAAGAGGCGAATGTGATCTCTAAGACCCAAAGCCTCTATAAATAAATGAAAAAAAAAAACTAGAAGACAACCGTGTCCTTCGAGTATGAGCTGTCCAAGGATCAGACACCTAGTCCTATATTCCAGGCGGAGGTCACCACACTATGCTTGCGTACTTCATCACCGACCGATTAAGGCAACAGTACAGTGTCTTTACACACATCTTGCGAAAACGTGATCGCGCTGCTGTTAAAAGGAGAGTTCATATCCTTAACACACTATTGTCTTCCAAAACACTGTCCATTTAGCGTGTAATTGAAGACTGGCAGAAGCTGATGATCGGTTGAAAGTGATCGCTATACATTTGGCGACGTAAAGCTTTGATGTATTGCGCTTGCACCAGCTGTTAAATTCGCTCAATAAGGCCTGTAATCGAGCATGGTTTTTGATGCTTCAAAGTGTACAACAGATTACTTTTTAGTGGTAATGCTAATGTCAAGAGATCTTCAGCCTACCATCACTGGCTGTCCTTGACTTGATTTTACCCGTCGCTGGATTGTCAGTCCTGCTTATAGGATGATGGTCCCATTACCGTCGTGTGAAGACTGGGACTGGGCCATTGGATCACCCTCGCAATTAGAATAATTTTTGCATTTACTTGTACAAGAAAAAGATGACTAGCTGACACAGCATCATCCTATAGAACTGGTAAAAAATGTGCCCTTTCAGTACAGTACGCTATTTTCGTACATTTTGCACGAGCGTGGAGAGCGGAGAAGGAGAAAGGGCAGTGTAAAAACGGTCACCGATAAGGGACAGCCACTCATTCACCGATTAATCATCGCAACATGGTTCCGTTGCAGGGACGCACACGTTCCAGCTCGTACCAGTTTGGCTGGGCGGAATCGAGGTTTACATGCCATCGAGATGTGGAAAGCAAAGCAAACAACAAAAAGCAAAAGCAAACGACACAATGCTGCAGGGGGTGGTGGCTTGTAGGAAAACAGAGCAAGCGAGCGAATAAAAAAAAAACAACAACGAACCCGATGGACATCAACCAGACACGGCATACAGATCGGCGGCATGGGAAATGCAACTCAATCAACAGAAATGTTTCAGCAGATTGAAGGTCAGCTGCTGGGGTGCCCGGTTCGATAGGATGTGAGTGAGCGGTCCATTTCATAACACGTAAGTCATAACATGGTCGGGCAGTGGGCGCACAGGCTGCAGGCAAGATGCATCTCTCAATGGGGTGAATTTTTATTTTTGTTTTGTTGTTTTCTGTCGTCGGCTGCTAGTCACGCATCGGAAATGTGATCCATCGATTGACGGCGGACGACGCGGTCAGAACGCGGTATCAGCGCACTCGATCGATATGGTAGCCCCCCGTTGGGCCGATGGGACCGATCCGCCGGCCAAATGGTCAATTGGCTGCGGCGACAGTGTGTCGTGCGGATGGCTGGGTTACGAACGTTCTGAAACCTAGTTGTAAGTCGCGCCCGGACCGGCGCATGATTTTCGGAAGCGTCAAGATAAAGAAAAATGAAACAGACACACACACACACACTGTCGTTACTGTCGTTCATTAATGGCTGAAGTTGACTTTAATTAAATCTAGTACCACGTACGCGGCTTACCCTATTGATAGACAGAGGAGAGCCTACACAGGCATATACGATCACATTCGTTCAGAGGACACAGGGACACAAGTGGGGGGTGGGAGAGTGTTGGGGCGAAGGTGTACATCTGGGCGTTGGAAAGTGTGGTGGATTCCGTTTTAAATCTTTCATCGTCATTGCATGCCTAAGCTGACTGCTGATTGCTCTTGCCATCGATTTGGTTGCCCATCTTCGTACCTTTCGTTTTTACTGCCGCCAGCGAACCGGCCACCAGCAGCGATTGCAGGTGAATAAGTTACCACACGTGCTTAAACATCGCAGAAAACACTACCATGTACACCTTCTTTATCATCTCGCACCCTTGACCGTGTACTAAATATATATATATGTATATACTATCGAATCGAATGGTAGCGGTACGGAACTCGGCACCAGTGAGCAGCCAGTGTATGGCCAGGGTATATCCAGGGTTGAACATGGGAGTTTGAAGCAAGTCCACACAGAAAGAAGGACTGGTGGATCACTTTCAATACCGAGA
The DNA here is from genome assembly GCA_002091835.1 of Anopheles maculatus. NCBI lineage: Eukaryota > Metazoa > Arthropoda > Insecta > Diptera > Culicidae > Anopheles > Anopheles maculatus. Next base: position 226,092 of record KZ062047.1, on the reverse strand, counting down.
TTCCGTCACACACGTTCCGTTCGTAACACAGAAGCGCTATATTATCGTTACTCGTAATGTGTATACATGTGTATATTGGGAATATATATAAAAAACGGAAACTCCTTCCACATCGAAGTAACAAGCTAGAGCATGGTTGTGGTATATTTGAGTGTATAAAACGTAGAGGACGCTCGTCTCAACTCCACCCGACGGTACGATAGGGTTGAAACGGTACAGAAAACGAAGAAAGCGATGGAAGGTACACAAATTATAGTAATAAAGCACAAGCTAAAGACAAAAATGGCGAGACGCTTGAGATGCCCAAACGGTCTCGGAGTTCCTTCGCGTGGAGCGCTTGCTCATATAGAATCTTAAAGGGGTGTAGTGTAATGTAGTACAGAATAGTTTCGCAGCTAATTGTAATATTCTATAAAAAAAAAGATTACCGCTGTACTAGTAATTGATCTACCTTGACGTAACGATTTGGGGGAAGTGCGAGTAAAATTTGCAAAATAAAGGAAAAACTATATATAAAAACTGGATAGCATAATACGCAAGCAGTTGTTTACTACGAACAGAGCACAATGTTGACCGTTGTAGAAGCATTCGTTACATCCTTTTTCTCTGGTTTCCCGATTTGCGCCAACCCCCGAAACCTAAACGCGTCTCGGCATGTGCAGGCGGCGCGTGATCGGATTAGTTTCCGGTTCCGATTCAATCACAGTATGCTCGCAGCTCGACGTAGGAGCAGCTCTTCTTGCAGCACTCGTCGTAGATACCGCCGGAATTGCGCCGACTGCGCCGATGCACACCGGCCCCAGGATACGGGAATCCGGGCGGCAGTGTATCGGGCAGTGTTGCTACCTCCACCTTTACGCGCTGCTGATCGTGGACGTAATCTGCAAGACCGGAGAGACGAGCACAAGATTAGTAAGGCACGCAAGAAGCGTTGGGAATGTGTTTGGGGAGCGTACCGGTTCGGTAGTGGGTTAGCATCGGATATCGGCCCTGGCAGAGAAAGGCTAGCGTCTCCGTAAGCCGACGGCCGCAGTAGCGTGAGCGTGTCAATTGACTGATCAACGCCTCGCTGTTCGGTGTGGAGGTGGCTTTACTTTCGTTCAGCAGCAACAGCACAACCACCGCTACGATCAGGACGGAATTCATACCGACAAAGGTGGATCGCATCTGGAAGTAAAAAGATTTAGAAACAGCGCATTAGTATTTCTAGTCTAGTAGGCATGGACTAAAGCAGTACGGGACAGCTCACGTTTTGGATCTGTCATTCGTGTGTGACCTATACGTAGTAGACCTTGGTAAGCGGTTTTCCCGGAACAGGTCCAGTTACAAAAGTTTATTGACATGTCCGGCTAGCTGTCATGATAAGGGCTCCTGTTTTGAGGATCGGTCTGAGCTTATCTGATTGACATTCCGTTTTCATGTGTTGAAATCAGCCACACGAAAAACGGTAAGTACACAATCTACACAGCGTGATAATGTGTGCGCTGTGCTCTTAACTTACAAACCTCCAATTAGTAGTAAGTGTTTAATGGGTGATAAACAAAACACTCGCCAGCCTGATTTGGTGTGGGAAACACAAGTGTGCGAGAGAAACCAAGAAAACAAGCACGAGCCATGCGAGATGCTTGCTGGTCATGGACCATACAAGAGTTCGCACCTTGGACTTAGATTAGAAGAAGTAAACAACATCACACACACAGCGCAACGGTTCGGCACACCGGGTCAGAGTTGTTTCCGGCTGTCGGTGGCTTTTGCAACCTGTTCCTGTTCCTTGACCGATCCCACTTATCGATCCCAATGCCGGGAAGGTGTGTTAAAATTAGCATTCCCACACCCCGGGTCCGCTTCGCTTATCAGTCGCCCGTTTACAAAGGGCCATGGGCGGCCGACAAGAGCCTAGGGGAGATGGAAGAAATCGGGAACGGAATTTCCTTTCGTGGAATAACACCGCACCATGAGCACGGCTAGTGGGCAGTGGTAGTCGCGGGCATCACAGCCGCTCCGCAGTTTGTTTGTTACTGAGCCGCGTTACTGTCAAGATTGACAGCGCGAGGGCAGCGGCTCGATCGGTGTGATCTGTTGGTGCGATAGTTGCTTTACTTCAGCGCATCTCCGGGAGTGCTTTCAAATTTCTTCCAAGGTTTTTTGTTTCTCCCAAGAACGGTAATTATGCTACGGTGTTGCGCTTGTTTTTTTTTGGTACAATCAACTGCCGTGTTCGGTCGCCAGTCGCCATAAATGTCGTCCGAGTCTGTGAACGCGAAGCGCTAGGGAGACGATTAATTGGGGTTCATTGAAGGAAATAATCGCCCGCAGGGCGGACGCACAGTTGAAGGCCACGGTGATCAGCCAGAAGTCCTTGGATTTTGGAGTGAATCCCACGGTCGCTGGCCGGATGACTGACGTTCGTTTTTGTTTTATTATTGGTCGGGATCCATTAGCACGGGACTGGGACAACGGGCAACAATAAACCAATCAACGATACATCGACATTGGCATAATCGGGAGAGCCACATGATGCAGTGGACGTACCGTGAAGAAGACGACGTTCTGTCGGAGCGAAGAATAAGTGTACTGCAGACATACTTGGGTAGATTGCAACCAACCGTGCAATCTACCATCTATACGAGTATCGCAAAACTGTCAGAAGAATAAGATGTCACCGAACCTGTCGATCCTGAGCCAGCCCATGATGTGCTGCTACAAACGGTGCAATGAACCTCTCGTAAGCGCCCATTCAAATGCTAAACACTCTCAATTTGTTTAGCGTGACGCGTTCGTTTAAGTCCCCCAAAAAAAAAACGATGAATCGGTCCTACTGTCACCATTATGCCATCACGCGATAGACCATCAAATCCGGGTCTCGCAATTGATCTAATAAAATAAAAGAAGTAATGATGGTGACGAAAATTCGCGAAATATCCGGGTTATACGCACGGATGACCTCGCGCACCGTACACCACACACGAGGCGGACACTCTCGCTTGGTGAAAATAAAGGCATCGTCTGTCCCTGTATGGAAAACTGTATTCACACAAAGCGGGACCTTTTTGGCGGACATGCGGAACGGACACCGAACGGCCCATTATGACATCGCACCGGTGCTCCTGCTGAGCGCGATGAGCGAGCGCACCAGTATCTTGCGTCAATGAATAAAAATGGAATAAATTGAATTCAACCGCGTGTTCCCTCGATGGGGGAGGGCAGTGTTGTCCTGTGCCGCTTACTAATGGGATCTTGCCGCACGGGTCAATTGAGAGCACAGTCGGTTCGGCGACAGATTGCTCTTCCTGAACAGAGAAAAAAGCAAACACCGCCAAACAACCGCTCACAATCGGCACACCGGCACACATTCGCATCTCGTGAGGTCGTGACTTGTGCTTCTCCTCGCCAGCTTCATACCATGTTTGACACTTGATGGAACAGGATCGGGGTCCCGTACTGACCTCACGGGGGTTTGTTTTTTGCCTGCCTGTGTTGATGCGTTTGATTGATGGATTCGCTGCGATTCGCTAAAAGGGAACCGTGTGGCCGGGCGTATGTAGCGTGCGAGGGGTCACGGTCCCGCTGCCGGGCAGTTGTCACCATTTTGGCTGGACGCTGGAATTCGATTCGGTCTCGTGTGGGCTAGAGTTCAACTGCACCAGGCAGTAAAGTACGATCATTAGCTACACAAACGAAAAGCAGCAATGGAGAGCGGCAAATTGGCCACTGCCACTGGTGGGCGTCACTTGGACCTGGTTGGGTGATGCTCGAAATAGATACAGAGTCTGGTTGCGATAAGACCTCCGGATACCGGTACGCGAGACGCGCGCGTTCGGTCTACATTCAGACGAATGTACGCCGCAATGTGTTCGACTTCGCTGCAACCGACGGCTACCGTTATCGGCACGAAGTGTGGTCAACGCTAGGGTGCTACAGGCCCCGGACACGCGGACAAATGAAAACAAATGATTTCATTAAAACAATCGTGCTGGATTCTGTCCGGGTTTTCCACGGGTTTGCTAGATTCTGGGACGCAAGCAATGTTCGCCAGTTCCTAGACCGGGCCTAGCGGAGCCTGCCTGTTTGGTGTGATTTGTGAACGCACTTACTTGCCGGGGGCCCGCGACGAATCCGACAGATTGAGCAGGATTAAATTTTTGTGTTAACATAACGACACAAGATGTGCCGTCATAATGGATAATAAATAAAAATAACGACACAAGCTTGTGCGGGGCGTTATGGGGTAACCGGTGGCGAAGGGCTTACATTTATGCTGATTGCTCTTTCGCCCACCACCACAGTCAGTGAGGTACTGGTTGAAGCGATGCAATTTTCAATTTTGAAGGCGCTTCAGGATTGAACTTTGATCGCTGAGTGGTAGGCTAAAGCGCGACGGGTTTTCGTGTTGGAAGTGAGAAATTGTGGACTAGGTTTCGTTTCCTATTATAGAGTTTTATGGCACGGTAATTTGTACTCACTTGAGAAGGATAAAATTGAATTGTGTTTAATATGTTTGGATAATTAGGTGTACAATCATATTGTTTACATTTTCGTTTAAATTGCTTCTACTTGTGCGTGATATCCTTTGATGTTCCTTGAACTACCTTAGAAGACCTTGATAACCATAACACAGAGGTTGCGATACATGCTAGGATACTAGCCAGCTAATCGATCTTACAATAGCCTTATAAACATTCTCTACCCAAGACGACGGGTGTAACCAGGACTTTATAGAACATCTATAGTCCCAGTACTTACATGCGTCTCTGAGACACAGATTCTATCAAAACCGGACAAAAGTATGCTCGATCGTAAGTGATTCAAAGCAATTCCATAGCAGACCAAAACATTCAAGCATGTAGATAAGAAAGTTAAATAAATAAATAAAGCAGAGCGTCAATAAATATCTTTGGCACTAAACAAGGCGAGCAAGGTCGTCGCCTAGGATAGAATGATTTTTAAGTTCGCTACTACAATGGAGCTTCGGAACTACTTTAGATCTTTAGAACCAGGTCGATTCGAACAACATTTCAGACAGGCGAGTCAAAAAAGTCAACAAGTCAAAGCCTTAAAGCCTTTAAAGACTCTCTTAGATCTCTGAGACACAAATTCTATCAAAACCTGACAAAAATATACTCGATCGTGAGTGATTCAAAGCCATTCCGTAACAGACCAAGATGTTCAAGCATGTAGATAAGGAAGTTGAATAAATAACTACAGCAGAGCGTCAATAAATACCTTTGGCACTTTGGCAGGTATGGCGAGCAAGGTCGTCGCCTAGGATAGAATGATTTTTAAGTTCGCTACTACAATGGAGCTTCGGAACTACTTTAGAACTTTAGAACCAGGAGGATTCGAACAACATTTCAGACAGGCGAGTCAAACAAACCAACAAGTCAAAGCCTTAAAGCCTTTAAAGACTCTCTTAGATCGTATCATAGCAATAAGAAATTAGTGAAAATATGCAACAACAAAAATATAAAAGAATATACTTTGATTCAATGATAATCCCGCCGCAGCACTCACTTACTGTTGCCCCCCGTAGCTTTAAAATCCTTTTTGGGGTCAACTACCCGACCCCATCAAAGCATACACATTCCTTATCGCCGCTAATCAGTCTTGATGATCGCTGCTCTCGGCACACATCAATCGCCCGTCGTCGAAACGTAATTCCAAAACCGAACCCATGTTCCCTTTTAATTTCGGCTTACCTTGAGATTTACATGGGTGCATCATGAACCCCCCTCCCCCGTTGATGGGCAGACAGGCAAACCATCCAATCGACCATCCCGAATAATGGCAAAGGAATGATGTCGGTGTGCAATCATGGTCCACTCATCGCCCCGCGGAAAGCGCCGATCGCGCGCGCCACGTTTTGTTGTTTGTTTGTGAACCGTACTGCGAAACGATGCACCCAGCAGACAGACACTTGCACATTCCGACACGTAATGGTGGAAGACACGTGAAGGAAGCAGCGCGAAAGAAGCGCGATTGCAGCAATAATGAAAGGAAAAGAAATCTGCCCCCAAGACCTATGCTTCTCGCTTCCTCACACCACACCACGAGTTGGCAAGGAGCGGAATCTGTCTGTGTCTGACCGCTGCAAAAGAACGAGAAATAACGAGAAGCGAATGTCGAAGGTAAGTCACCATCGTTGACTCGTTGATACTGCTGCCAGGTCTGCCGGGAGTCTGGGTTGGTGGGAGGTGGAAGGGTGAATGTGGAATGAAGAAGCATATTTATGCTGCCCGCCTACCAAAGGCAGACGGAGGGCGAGTCTTTTAGGACGATCGTAGCGAAAACGATTCAATCACACGGTGAGCGCGTGCACATCGTCGCAATCGGGACGCGATGGATGCATCGACTGGTTGGGCGCTTGACCGCTTGTTTACATCTTCGCTGAACCTAACTCTTCACCATTGCCACGCTGCTTCCGTACTGTCGCCGGTGTTGTTTGCGTTGTTTCGTCAAAGGTACGTTGTTGTGGTTGCCATTTTGGAACACACGGAATACTCACGACCGTGCCATATGCAGGGAAGATTAAGGAAGCGATGCAAGCGATGCTACTGGTTCGGTAACCTGTCAGCAACAGGCACTCTACATTGTTGCAAACTTATTGCTCTGCAACGCATGAGGGCAACGATCGATTTAATTATCGTCTCAATTATCGTCTCTGCAGGTCTGTGACAACTTTCTTCTGCACATTACACACGCAGACAGTTCCACACCACTCACAAAGATCCACATTCGGAACACTTGAAAACGATCGCCTTAATGATCATTAAATGTATAGCAAAATGCATCGAATCAGTCATCGTCCAAGTGATCCATCCAGCTGTCAATTCGTTACAGCCGGGCTTAATTGAATGTTAAAAAGTGATAAATATTCATCTAGCTAAGGATCGGAATCGTCTGCCACAGCAACAACCGCTGACCACCATGATGCACATGTGAGCATGTGTTTACATGATTACCACCAACACCATCACCACCATCACCACCACCAGCTCCCTTCAATTGAGCCCTTCAGATGAGACTGATCGCGCTTCATCATCTCGGCCGCTCGGTTCGGAGCGCCCAACATGACCTACATACACATGGTTCGCCCGCTCGGGGCACTCTCGACGCTCGGCGGGGGTTTGTTTTGCTTTACTTTTTTGTTTTTGTCCGGATATTCTGCTACAACCTTCCCGCCAACGACAAACCCCGGCACCACCCGGGGCCGATGGTGTACGATCATTTCATTTGTTTTCTCGTTGCCGCACACATCTTGGGACGCCAAACAGATGGTTGCGAGCTTGATATGCTGGTATCGGGTCTGACGGGCGGGTTTACGGTGCATGTACGGATACGAAAAAGCAAAGCGCAAGAAGGAAAGCACAAAAACAACCCAAACAAACAAAACTCGAACCCCCCGACGGGAACGGAAAACACCCTTACGTATGCCGTGCTCTCGAGCACAGAGAGCCCAGCGGGGATTCATGGCGGCTGTTCGGTGTTGCCCTGTGACCTGTGTGACGATGGGTTAGCTCCGGAGAACCCCGGGGACCAGCTGTTTCGGCCCTGTCAGCCCTTTTGCTTGTGGCTGGCTATTTTTAGAACGTTCCGGCCCATACATTGGCCCCGGGGCAATGGAAGAGAACCTTTCGCTCACTGATAGCGAGCCGTCGCCGGAGGTAGACCGTGGCCTCGTTGAACCCGAGCCCGTGGGGAGGAAGCAGATAGACGGCCCTGCTACCCTGTGCCTGCTGCCTGTATTTGTTCCGTTCCGTGGGATGGGATCGCAAGAATAAATCATAAACAACGACCCCTAGCAGCATAAAGTAGGTTCGTTGGAAACGTTGAGGGCAACTAGCAGGCAGACGATCAGCGATTAATGCTCGGGTGGGTGTTACTTCATCACCGATCGGTCGCCATGTTTGTTTGTTTGCTTTGAAATTTCGATCGTGATTAGTGTGTAGTGTGTCATGTGTCTTTGCTGATGGGCGTGAATGGTTTTCGAGCTTTTCAATGCCCTGCGAGGTTCAGCGAAGTAAGGTTAAAGTCAATTTTTACAGAGTTTTGGACGACACCAGAGATGCCGCAATCAATCCTTAAAGTATCAAATAATTGCATTTACTTTTCGCCGTAATTTCGAGAAATAAGAAAAACTGTTTGCTAAATATCACCTCCGCAATATAGCGACCTTATAAATCTGATATGTTTGAGCAAATTATGACTAAAAAATCTAATGTACATCAGTCCAAGCATTATCGATCTTACCTTTATGCAGTGAAAGGTTTAGCAGTGGCTCGAACAAGATGCTGGGAACCGAAATCCTGCGATAGCACCGACGATACGGTCTCTTCGAGCAGTTTTTGTTGAAAATGAAAATAAAATCAATCCAGCATCCGATCCGTTCGGTAGTACACATTCAAACCGTCAAGTCGATCGGGACGGGTACGGTTCCTGTCCACTGCTTCCTACTAGAGTGTTTAGTGTTTTTCCTTGACAGCTGTCACTTAAGATGCAGTCACTTGTGGAATGTGGTAGTGTGTTGGTTGTTACAAGTAAAATCTGCCGATAGCACGACACTGTTTGGAGCACCGACTTTCTTTTTAAACTAAACTATACAGCATGATGTTCTCTACGCACAGAAATCTCTGCTCCTTGCTTGAATTTCACTATTATTCAACACACACATTTCACTTATGTACTGCTTGCGTTACTGAGCACTGGGGGTTCGGTTCTTTCTCTGTTGAACTCTGCTTACTGATTAGCTTGTGGAAATAGTTTGTTTCGGTGAGCGAGGACGATTAGAGAGCAGCGTTTGCCGATAAAAATCACACCACACGAACGAATCTAATCAGTGTGACCGGACAGGAACAATCTTCAAACGGTCAAACGTTGAAGTGTTGTATTGAAGAGAGCTACGGCAACTGCCAGCCGTTGGCAACGTGAGTGACGGATGCTGGATAGGGAACGATGATCCTCTACGGGGCCGATCTCGGAACGGAACGGTACGAAAGCGGCGGTTTTGCGCGAAGGTGGCTTTATCGAAGGTGGCACATCGAAAACAATCGAATCAACAACAATGATTGCACCTTCACCGTTGTCGCTTTTTTGTTTTTGCTGCGGGTATGCTTGTTCCCTTGAAGACAGGTCAAAGGTCACTCACTCCTACACCCAACCAGGCTCTCTGTCAACGCACACGCTGAGCAGATGCACGCACGCACGGACGCACGCACATTAAACATACATACACACACACAAACACGGACACACCAACACGCGCACGTTTCGAGTCCAAAGCTCGTGTTCCCCGGGAGATGGGATGGGATTGGTCGCTCGCTGCCTGCTATCTCGTCGACATCACAATTGCAATTCGGGCTCCCCGGTCGAGTGGTATCGCTTTAAATCCCGCCTCGCTCCGGCATCATGCAGATCCGTTCGATTGCCTGCTGTCTCTCTTCAACTCTGCTCGTGCATGATGGATTCGTTCTCACTCGTTGCTTACGCTCTCTTGTTGCGGATTTTGCTCTCTCTTTGGTTGCACGCGCTTCCAGCATCCGAATCTACTCGGAACGCTCAACCATACGGTGTAAACGTGATCGGTGTCGATTGATCATGTTCTTCGCCTTTGCCGCTCAACGTGAGATGTGTTTTTCTTTAGTTTCTACGATTATTCTTCGCCTTTGCCGCTCAACGTGAGATGTGTTTTTCTTTAGTTTCTACGATTATTTGCAGGGGTGTTTAGATGGGGTTAACAAAAACAGCTTATTAAGTGTTGCAGGGACTAAGTGTTTGACGAAGGAGTGGTACGATTATCTGTCTACCATTTTTTGTATGAAGGCTGCTTACGCTTATCAATCGATTTGGCGCAGCTATGACTAAAACAGACGAGGTACTACCATTGAAGATTTGTTCGCATTATGAGTTTTATATCTGAGTAAAGTAATTGAATAAAGTCAGGAACATCCTGATCACTTGTGTCGATCGTGTTGTCGATCGATGAGACACTGAACTAATCTCAACGTCGATTAGTAACTTATCGTACATACTTTCATGGCAGCCATGGCATTCAACTTAATAAAATCTGGTCACTTAGGAAACAACATGTTTGTTAAATGCTATTTTGATGTAGGAATCGAGCTAAATACATTGCGTCGAAACATTAGTTCTCCGAAGTTATTTAACAATGATAAAAAGCTGTGTGAATAGTACATTGTAGGAATATTAAATTCGCATTAAACAAATTGTTAAAATCATGGCTGTAAGGATTTAATGAAACAAGAACTCATTATTTACGTATGGTATGACTTTCAATAATGAGACTGGAATAATTGAGATTTTAAAAAAAATGTTACTTAATTCATGTAAAACAGGATGGGTAGCAGAACATTTATAGTTGCATTATTTTTTATATCATATTGTTCACGCAGAAGACTTAGCAAGGCTCTACTATTTGAAGCGTGTTGAAAGAAAACGTGCCATAAAGGTATGGCACAAAAGGGAAAAAATAGGACAGATAGGAAGAAAGAAGAAGAAGACAGTTTGAATGAAAGATACACAACGTAGGAAAGTTCGATTACAAAAAAACTCTGAATAAAAAGTGGTAAAATCATATTTTCAAAATTACAAGCCTCGCATAAATACGTTTTGCGGTTAGCGCGAAACACATATTATTCTAGAATAAACATGGGAAAATAAAACAAGTTGCAAGGAACAGATTGACAACTGAAGTCCCCTGCAATCCTATTATCACTCTGCATGATCTTCGCTCACTCTCCCAACTATCGGGAGATCATTGATGTACAAGAAGCTGTTTTATTGATTTAGCTTGCTCTTCTCAGAAGTATGCTTTCGCTTTCTCTTAGCATTCCGTACATTGGAATAACAATACGTAGTTTTTGTTGCGAAAAAATAACAATTTTGTAATACTAGAAGCGCAGAAGAAAAAAAAACACTGTCTAGTGATCAACGGTAAACAAAGTAGAATGTTCTGCAATCATTATCTTGAATTAATCTCAACACGTTACTGATTGCTATAATTTGCGATTCTTTTCTTGTCCGTTGTCTAGTTTGCGTTGTCTAGCAGTGTGCTAAAGAGTCGTAGTGCCTGCATAATGTCACAGCACTCCACCGTGCCGAAAACCTTGGTCTGTTTGACAATTATAGGTTCACGCGGATAAATGATCTCCTTAGGGAGAAGTGGCGGACTTAAGTTTTGGCAGGACTACACAACGCGGGTGGATTAATTGCAGGGTTAAGGTATGGTTATGGACATTCAATCGCGTAAGCATTGACGTCAACGGTGGCGGCTGACGTCATGGATAAAGCTTTCACTACGGTTCGCACTGCTGCAGGATATTGATTGGGCGTGATCGATATTTAGAGCAATTTAGGACAGTTGATAAAAAAGTCACAGATTGTCCGATTGCCATGTGGTTTTGGATGATCATTGATCATTTGCTGTTAGCATACTTTGGTGTTGCTGTTGTCTGCTTGTTCGCTGATTTGAAACAGCATTCAGAGAAGCGTCTGTGTGGCTTTTGCGCCACAACGATCCCATTTCTGGACACTTCAAGCTGTTTCCACTTCCCACAGCCCTAGACTAAGTAAAAGGGCTTTACATGGAATCAGTTGTCTCTCAATCAGTTGGCGCCCGCAACACCAAGCCAATCCATCACTAGCGCAGCGAAATGAGGGATGTGGTGGCGATCGCGAATTCTTGACGTTTCCTCGTACCACTGATACGAAGCGTTCCAAGGAAGACGCCCTCGGCCTCGGTGCCCGTGGATAATCAGAACGGTGGCAAACTGTGGCCAATGTTGTGATCGCTGCCATAATGTAGGTTAACTAGACGGCACCCCCGTGCACCAATTCGCCTACTAGAATATGGTCGACCTCTTTTCCTTTTCTTTTTCGACGACTGAAATCGAGCTTGGGGTCGAACGATTTCGCAAGGAGCGTATGTAATTGTGTAATGTGTTGCGAACGCGACAATAAAGGAAATTTAAACAAGAATTCCTAAATCAATAAACCTAGGTACGCCGTTTCGATAAATATACAAAATAGACGGAAAACGCTGGGCAGGCAAATAACATAATTACGGTTCAAAATCTATAAACATGCAGCTGAGCAAATAACGATAGTTAGGACCCCCACCACGCTAGCCTAAATAAACGATCATCGGGATCGTCCGATCTGAGAACAGGCCAATATGCTGATTTAGGTTCTCCCACAGCGCGTAAGTTAGTGCAATAAAATAGCATCCTTCGTGCGAGAAGGATGACAGCGATAAGCGTAAACAACTTACGCCTGCGCGCCGCGTACATAAGATTGGGTGCAATAAAACTGCGTCTCGAACCCTTAACAGGAAATCCTAGATAAACACAGAATTATGCCCGTTTAAAAAAAGGAATCATAGCAAAACTATACGATCATGCGTATGTTAATTTAGGACAAGAAGCAATAAATGCTCAACGGTTTTTACCTAGGCGCGCACATGTACACGATAGGATCGTTAGGACGCGCAGGATAAAAAGAAGCGCAAATCCCGCCCACGAACAGGACACTTAAAACAGGACGCTTAAAAAATAGCCCACGCGTTCACCAATACATTTACATCACGTGCACGGACACGTTCTACACATTTATACATTTCTAGTATATAAGAAACAAAATTGTTACGAATAAAACACTTGCTTTTTAAACCTCAACCAAGAAGGTATTCTTCAAGTCTTCGGGAGATTCCGTTCAGGTTTTGGAATTCATAGTGGAAAAGGTTCACATTTAGAAACTTGCTCTGGTATATCCAGAGAAAAGGCTACTTGTCAAACAGTCCGCTCTGATATTTCATCATCCCGAATAAGCGTCTCAAACGAGCTAGCGTCCACCGGTAGGAACTGATCCTGGTCAATCCAGGAAAAAGCCTAACGTCCGACCCAAGCAAGATTATTACGCCAAAGGATCTAGCGCGAGAGGTCCGGATCGGCCAAACCTTCGCTTGGACGGTCCACCAACGGCGGATATTGTATCCGGTTTGTTCCCGTCAGCAACA
>KZ062047.1:185545-210174 GCA_002091835.1 Anopheles maculatus | reverse complement strand
AATAAATGTTAAGTGTTTGCAGTTTGTAACGAAGTTGTGTCCCGCGTAGCATTCAACGTCCGAAACGTGTGGAGACATAACAACTGGCGACGAGGAAAAAGGAACAACCAAGTCTTTCATCAAACGCTGCACCAAGCCCGGTACCAAGCGTCTCTGCGAGCCACCATCGCGCTTTTTCATCAACGAAGCAACGCCGCATCGTAGCAGAAACCGCCATCGAAGACGCCGCATCGAAATGGAACCAAACCAAATGGATTTCATAGAGGAAGAAAATCCTCGACGTCTTTCTAATACAAGGCAAGCAGCGCCCAGTGTACAAAATAATTACAACGGTGCTCATGTTTTTCAGCCAGCCAGTAACGCACCAGACCCGAACGACAACGCTGCAATTTTACACATGATGCAGCTCATGCAACAGCAAATGGCCCAGCAACAAGAGATTGTAATGCAGCTTATGAAACGCCCAGCATCTAACCACAGCATCGAAGCACCAACAGAATCGACGCAGGAGTTTATAACAAGGTCAGTAAACGAATACAATTACGATCCGGAAGATCACAAAACGTTTGCCGCGTGGTACGCCAGATACGAAGAGCTTTTTGTGAAGGATGCTTCGCACATCGATGACGCAGCGAAGGTTAGGGTGCTTTTAAGGAAGTTAGGCACAGCCGAGCACGAGCGTTACACAAATTTTGTGCTCCCATACCATCCGCGTGATTTTTCGTTCAACGACACAGTAAGCAAACTGAAGAAGCTATTTGGTCCAAAGGAGACAATTCTTAGTAAACGATATAGGTGTCTGAGAATAGCAAAAGCTCCTACAGAGGATGTGATGGTGTTGCGAACGCGACAATAAAGGAAATTTAAATACAAGAATTCTTAAATCAATAATCCAAGGTACGCCGTTTTGATAAACATACAAAAATATACGGAAAACGCTGGGCAGGCAAAATAGCATAATTACGGTTCAAAATCTATAAACATGCAGCTGAGCAAATAACGATAGTTAGGACCACCACCACGCTAGCCTAAATAAACGATCATCGGGATCGTCCGATCTGAGAACAGGCCAATATGCTGATTTAGGTTCTCCCACAGCGCGTAAGTTAGTGCAATAAAATAGCATCCTTCGTGCGAGAAGGATAATAGCGATAAGCGTAAACAACTTACGCCTGCGCGCCGCGTACATAAGATTGGGTGCAATAAAACTGCGTCTCGAACCCTTAACAGGAAATCCTAGATAAACACAGAATCATGCGCGTTTAAAAAAGGAATCATAGCAAAAACCATACGATCATGCGTATGTTAATTTAGGACAAGAAGCAATAAATGCTCAACGGTTTTTACCTAGGCGCGCACATGTACACGATAGGATCGTTAGGACGCGCAGGATAAAAAGAAGCGCAAATCCCGCCCACGAACAGGACACTTAAAACAGGACGCTTAAAAAATAGCCCACGCGTTCACCAATACATTTACATCACGTGCACGGACACGTTCTACACATTTATACATTTCTAGTATATAAGAAACAAAATTGTTACGAATAAAACACTTGCTTTTTAAACCTCAACCAAGAAGGTATTTTTCAAGTCTTCGGGAGATTCCGTTCAGGTTTTGGAATTCATAGTGGAAAAGGTTCACATTTAGAAACTTGCTCCGGTATATCCAGAGAAAAGGCTACTTGTCAAACAGTCCGCTCTGATATTTCATCATCCCGAATAAGCGTCTCAAACGAGCTAGCGTCCACCGGTAGGAACTGATCCTGGTCAATCCAGGAAAAAGCCTAACGTCCGACCCAAGCAAGTTTATTACGCTAAAGGATCTAGCGCGAGAGGTCCGGATCGGCCAAACCTTCGCTTGGACGGTCCACCAACGGCGGATATTGTATCCGGTTTGTTCCCGTCAGCAACAGTAATGTATGCTACAAGACATACGTTATGGAATAAGGTGGTAAGAGTGTTTGTGTGTGTGTGTGTAGTATCAGTATCACTACAATTCATTCTAGCTAGATGCCAATCAATAATGTATTGAAAGGGTGATTGTTTCATACGCCCGGATCTGCGATGTTTAATTTGAAATTGTCTCTTGTTAGGAATATTCATTGTAGTAATAATAAAAAAATGAAAATTAATTCAAAAATTCATTAAAAAAAAAAGAAAAAAAGTACGTTTATTGGGTGTGAGTAGAGTACGCTGCTGACTTCAAGACAACGCAACTGTCAATCAACATAGACTCTTAGAAAATTGATCAAGTGTTGACCTGTTGATATGTCAGCAATTGTTTTCACATTTTTATTCAGTTAGAACGGCCTGGCCGTATTGTTATTGTTTTCACATTTAATAAAATAACCTTTTTAAATATTTTTGTTACAGATCTAACATCAATTTCAGTTAGGCGATTGCCAATTCATTCAAGTTGCTGTATTCCTTTCTAATAATGGTATCCCAAAGGATTTTCCCTGTAGTACGCTGCTTGTATTATATTCTCCAGAATTTGTGTACGTGGCTTGATCTTCAACACGTTCTATTAGCACCTAAGATTTAAGAACCTGAAGAACCATAGATCGACCGTGTGCAGAGGTACAGCGTTTAGAATCTGGCCATCTACAAAATCTACGGTGCTAGTGAACTCCAAAACAAACTTGGAAGAATTATTAGAATTGATTGTGGTGCTTACAGTCCCTAAAAGTATATCTAACTTTTCACATTTATGCTTTAACACTATTCTTCTTTGCGATCCTGTCCTACAGGATCTTATTCTATCCTACATTGCTCCTGTCGATCGAATTCTGTGTTCACTCTCGATCTTTTCAGACATGTTGGTTGTGATAAAGCTTGAAGGATAACATACCAAACCTCATTGAAAGCTGTGTTGAATTACATTTGCACATTGCATAAAAGTAATAAATATGGTATACAAGTAATTAGAACATTTTGAACTTGCACTAACGCAAGTAAAAAGTTTAGAATTGCATTTTAATTTGCACACAAGAGACACAAAATAGTAAGTCTAAAGTCATAGATCTAAAGAATTCTGCGAAAAAAACACATATCGAATAATTCACTTTTAGTACACCCGATCTTATGGTATCGTGGAATAAAATTACAAACAGACTCAACTACACTTGGTGTCCAAGATTGAACTCTAGGATGCGCATTGATGGTCGGATCATGATAATTCACGCAAAGAATTACTAACCAAAGCAATGTTTCGACATAAAATTAAACACGCGCCATAATCTATAATCAATCTAAATTGAACAAGACACGTATATCGAAATGCAATAGGAATTTCCCACCTTTTAGAACCAATCAAATCTAAGGTAAACAAAAGGATCATATACAGAATGAAAATTTCCTTCTATTCTCACGATCAGTCCCCCAAAAAGGTTTTAAAATAAAGAACCACCGTCCAACAAGTCAGTCGTACAATCAAAACTTCTGTGCAAAGTTACTATAATGTGGATTCGGAAAGTCAGTAAATGTCGTAATAACTTCTACTTGGAAACTGAAATGAACATTCTACATGGCTCCATGTCTACAGGCTATAGGTTGATATGTAGTAGAACGTAGAGATCGTCGTGCTGTGTTCTCAGTAATTTCATTTGAAAACTAATTCTGAAATATTTGAGCAGGTGGCATTTAAGATTGCTATAAATTGAGAATAAATAATTTATTATTACAAGCATTCTCCTGTTTGACGTGACGAAAGGCAGTGAAAGTAGATCCGTTAACTTTTGCCCCAGAGAAAAATAGTGTTAACTTTGGTCAAATGTTCCTTCAAACCCTTACGATCGTAACGAGCCCAAAAAAAAGCCCCATTTCATACCCAGTACGCTTACGGTTTCATCACGTAACGGTTAGGACAGACTGAAAAGCGTTAGCTGCGTGGCTCCGAGGTAAGTTCTTCCTTATTACTTCGATTTAATTTTAGTGCCTTCCCTTGCCAACACTCCCATTTATCGTCAACTTCGTGGAAGTTCAAAGGCGCTATTCGTTTGCGCTGTTCCACCTCCACGCGATCACTACTTCCTCATCGACAACCCCATCGGCATGACTTTCGACGAACGTCTTTGGTGCCAATTTCGGCGTGGGTTTCCGTAACTAATGAGCACAAAAATGGCAACTCATAATTGCGAAACTGTGTGCCCGGTGCCCCGACGATGGTAAAGGGTTGCAAAGCCGTTTTACACTTTTCGGAATGTGTGTAAGAAGGGTTTTTTTTATTGTTTGGCTGGCTTCTGCTTGCAGCCCACGTTTATCGCACCTTCGTATTATTTATAGACGGGCACAACGATCATCTGTAGTGTGTGGGGGTTGTCTCTCGATCGTCTCTCTCTCTCTCTCTCTCTGTCGGCGCCGTCGAGCCCTCGGTCGATCTGGACCGTAAATAATGGTTTGACAGATCGGCCGCAATGTGGCCGCAACCGAATGGGAAGCTAAAAATAGCCCACACACTCTCTGTATTGACCACGAACGGGGAAGATACCGTACGACCTGTTGCAGCAATTGGGTCCGTCTTTTGTTGGCGACGGCGTAGGGAAAAGGGCGAAATGAAGGAGTACGAAGGAAAATCTTAACACCATGTTAGGCATAGGGTTAATCCGTTCAAAATGTACGTTAGGCGGAATTTGCACCGAACTCTTAGGCGGCCGCACTTTTTATGACTCGTTGCAATAACGAAGCGAGCAGAAAAACCCGGCACAGAAATATGCAAAACCAAATTGTAAGAAGGGCAGTGTGGATGGAGAATCAGGGAAAAGAAAAAACGCGGACACGGACACACCAACAACAACAGCCACCACCGACAAACACATAAAAATCGTCTGCCTGTCCCGTTCGTGTGGTGTGTTGTGTGATGGGTTGGGAGCATTGCAAGAATGCAAGCATAACTTTTGTGGTAAACAAAACCATAAAATCCCAGTCCCGCCAGACCATTGGCGGCCAGTGGTGCATCGTCAATTCATTTCGCGCCTGTTAATCGTTCAATTTTGTGGTTCAATGGCATAAAAAGAAGGTCATCAACGTATTGGGAGCGTGAAGTTTTTCGCTTGCGAATGTCTGTTAAATATTCAAAATGTGCAAAAACTGTTAAATATGTTTTGAGCAGCAAATGATGCGCGCGAAGTGAAGTAAAACAAAACTTTTAAAGTTATTTGTACATAATCTTAAGTGTTTTTGTTGATTTTTTTTTTAATACATATCATTATTTTGCACAAAATTCCGTAAGAATGTTATGTGAACCAGAAAATTATTTACTAAATCGATGAATTATTGGTAGTAAAATGATTAATCTTGAACAAACCGAGATAAGGAATGGATCGCTAAGCTCACTCTCTCAACATTCCTTGGAAAACAATGGTGGATCATAAAAGAAGCGGTTCTACCAAGCAAACAAACAGGCAAAAACTCTCTTACTAGCCCTCCGATCAACTGTTCCGAAGGAGATTTTTGACAGATTTGATATGGAAGCTGTCAAAACCTCCTTCTGAGCAGTTGATCAGAAAATGTTACAGTATTATAAGATCTTTTATAACTTCTTATTATTAGATGCTATATAACTGCTTTGTGATTTTGGTCTGCTGCAGAAGTTCTCAATAAAAATTATCCCGATCATTCTGACAGACGCATCAATACCATTGCTCCATTTCAGATTGAGTCTTCCATTGAGTGCTCTGTCCATGTGGACGGCCCAAAAGGACTTTACGGACTGGGTCGTCCGATGCCATTTCACATGACATGTCCAACCCACCGGAGCCTGGCGATGGTGAGATCACCGTACAACTCGTCGTTGTAGTGACTCTTCCATTGTCTCTTCTTCTTTCTTGGCCTAACGACCTCTTAGGTCATGCCTGCCATTTCTGTCTTACTAGACTTATTGTTACCGCATAGTTGGATAGTCAGTACTCACTATGGGGGAACGGCCCAGATGAGACTTGAACCCCGGTCCTGCCGTGTGAAGACCGGCGCCGCTGTCGTAACTACCACCGGGCCGCCCCCCCGGTTACACACATACGGAGCCAAAAAACCTTCTAAGTATCTTCCTCTCGTGTCGTCAGTGTTAGACAGAGTTCAAGTCCTAGAGGCCTATGCTGTTATCGGTGGTGACTTGAGGTGGGTGAAATTTTACAAGACTTCATAGGTGCGTTCACCTATCTGTACATCACCCCTACGTAAATCAGTGTTTGTTAGCTAGGCCACTGTTGGGGCCACCATTACTTTTGTTTAGAGCCGCTTGCTCGATCCTCTGGTAAGCTTCAGCTACGTAGGAGAGCTTCAAACAAATTATGTCTACATCATCAGTGTAAGATCTAGATTAGGTTGTAGAAGATGGTTCCTGAAGTTTCCACCTCTGAATCTTGGATGACTCTCCATGGCACCATGTTAAGGGAAAGACAAACAAACAATCTCTCTTGCGCAGACCCTTGCTAGTCGCAAACCTTCACCAGACATGACAACAGACCATGGGCATGACTAGTAAGAGTCAGCTTTCGATGATTTGCTCATACTAGTAACTATGTATATCCTAGAATTTCGAGGCAGGATTTTGTGGTATACTTTTGCTGATAACAGCTGATAAAAGGTTTAATAGCAGATGTTTCCTACAGGCGAGAGTAACAAATGGAATGAAGAGAATTGGCCAGAATTCTATGGTCTTGTACATCCTTCAAATGTATCACAAGTTATGTACAAGAACAGCTTTGATAAGATGGGAATTGTTGAATGAATTCCTCAGACAAATAATTTTTGGCAATAAAAATACCAATCTAATGGTGAAATTCACCTTTAGTGATCCAAGAAGATGTTTTCCTTTCTTTACATAGCTGGCTCGAGCATCAACTAATCGTGGCTCGTGGCATTACAATCGGGTTTCTTCTTCTGCTATTAGTTGACTGTTGGCACAAAGTGCGAAATAATTAGCTTGTTAGATAAGAACCAAAATTTACTACATCGTTCAAAACCAACCATCTTCTGCGTGAATCATTTGCACATATTTGTGCAATTTCACTCAACAATGTTATCAGCACACCAGCACCAGATGTTTATGGAAAATTGAATTTATTTGTTTATTATGCGCATGTTTACTGCTTCACAGGAATTCCGTTCCATGGAGGTCTGTCGACCCATGACCTTTTCTGGGCGATTTTTGGCGTATTTTTGAAGGACGGTTTGATATGCGTTTGGACGGAAATAAAACAAAAACGCATATTAACAACAGACTGATTAGTGGTGCTGTTCGGTGGTGGCTGGTTTTTGCTAGTGGCGCCTTGATTATGCTAGTTGACTTATTACGCCGGCTGGTGACATCGGTCGGGTAGACAATCGCCAATTACGTCAAATAATAGATTTTCCGCCGCAATTTTTGTGATGTATTTTTCGGGGCTATTTTCAGACCGGACTTTCGGGGAAAATTATTTAAAAACTTTATCAATCAGATAAAGTAACTTCGATCAATCGCTTGAACATGTAGGTCATTTTTGTTCCAAATTTAGACATCTACCAAGAACAAAGTGAAGCATGCACTGTTGACTCACCGCATCACTGTACGAATGTGTGATTGTTTGCCGCTTCACCGTTGCTAACTGCTGGCTACGCCTCTACGAACCTCCGGGATTCGAACCCAGCATATGTAGGGTCGTTCGGGCGAGCGATACCAGATGAACAAAGATTAGTCCGACCGTCGGTGTCGGTGTGCCGGGTGTGCGGCTAATCTACCACGCCAAGAGAGTGTTACCAACTGGCGAATGCATTCACTGAAACCTGCTTTTTGCTTCGCTCGGTATAGTAAATATTGACCCTGCTTCCAATCAGCCGCGCTGGCTGGTCGGCCGCTATTTGCTTACTACGGGATCCACGGCTTATCAGCTGTTGCTGATGAAATCCATCATAAGAGTATGTATGGGAAGCTCACAAGACGTAAACAACTCATCATAACTGCTCATTTGGCTCTAGTTCCGGACGCCATTAGGTGTGGGTGCGTACCTGCTCCTTATCTCGTTCTCTCTCTCTCTCACACTCGTTCCATCTGGATCATATCGAGAAGATTGATCTTCGGTGTTGTGAGTTGCATTGTAGGAGTAAACACGAGCACATAAACAAGAAATGGATCATCAGATCGCATGTCAAAATAAAGTTTAAGTGTAATAATGTTAATACCCATCCATAATAATAATACCCATCTTAAGGAGTAGGCAGTCATTGATATTAATTATCAATAAAACGGCACTATAATTCGCTCTAAGCAAGCGAAGCGAAACAGTCGAACTGTGAAACTACACGCTCTAAAAGCTCTACACGAATTGATATGTATAATCTTTGTGGGCATCATGTGTTTGAGCCAGAAATAGCTTGGTTCTCTTCAAGATAACACTACACATCTTAGACTTGGAAATAGGAACTTCGAGGCAATATTGGAGATGGAGATCTTGGAAATCTCCTATAGGTTAAGTCAGATCCTTGCACACGATGGTGACTTAGAATTCTTGAATTTAGTAGAAGCAAAAAAGGGTTGGAGATCAAAGAAGCAAAAATAAATAAATAATATTTAAGAGACAATGCCCCGAACGCAAGAATTTCGCGTTCTAAAGGAAGATATTCAGAAGGATCCATCCAACTCTATCCATCTACGCGATATCAATGGTAATCAATAAGTCTAATAAGCCATTAGATATCCATCATGGCCCAGCAGGTCGTTAAACCAAAAAGAAGTAGAAGAAGAAGATAAGTGGAAGGATACTGGGGAAGTTGCTGAGTCGAGGAAGAATGAGCTGTACAGTGATCTCACAATCTCACCATGACCAAATTTGACTTGTCACGTTCCGGTGGGCTGAACATGTTACGAGAATGGCACCAGACAGCCGACACAGTAGGCTCACATTGAGATGAAGTGATGAAGTTGATACGATCGAACTGAATCCAGTCTTTCAGGACTACAAGGGACCATAAGGGCCAACACTACAAGGAACTATAGTGTATGATAAATAAGCTAATAAACCATCTGAGTAATTTATGTTTTGTTAGAGACATCTTTATCAGAAGGAAGTTTGTATGGATTGATGTTGCTGAAACGTTTACGCCGAGACGTTGCACGAGAAATTTAAAATTTTATTAAAACATATGTCGACCTATCGCTCCGTTGTCTCGAGTTATGCATACTCCAGGTACTCGTAAAGCGATCTCAAAGCGACAAAATTTCATAAACACGCTTTAAAACCTGTCTTTTGCATCTTCGAAATATCCTGTGGCCCGCAGGATCCCTTTTGATGGCAAAGGGAAGATTTTAACAATATAACTTTTTTTTATGAATTCGCAGAACCTGTACTGGGTATTATTTACAAAATCGTAAAATTAAGCATCACTCGGTGTTTTGTATCTATATCATTTCTGGTGAATAAGCAGGACATGGTTCCGTGACTTAGAATCAGTTTGTGGTATTTGTACAGGGTATTTATAAGAGTTTCAAAAGACATTCTGCACCATTCATGTTAATTTCCAAATATTAATAAGTTTAGAAAACATCCGTATTAAGACAACTGAAGGAATATTATAAATTATTCCGATTAGAACGAAGGGATTTAATTATAAGTAGCGATTTGCGAAGCGTGTTTGACACCTCCGAACACATGGCATGAAAAAGTGCGCGCGTGATCACAATGGTTTCGTCAGTGGTCATGTGCTTTATTTGAATTGAGACGGTTAAACGCATAGTGGGTGTAAATGGATAGCTGTATTGGTCATCATGTCCAATGTAATTTTTACATAACATTGTAATTTTTTTAAAAATTGTAATGCAACCGTCGGGTTTGGTAAACTTTTGTTTTAAATTAATAACATGTTCAAAATACATAAAAATCAATACGGCCATAAAAAGGCCACAAAATCAAAAGTCAATTGCATGCTTCAGATTGTAAAAATCAGAAAAAATACTTAAAAATTAACGAACTATACAGTGTTTCTCACTTGATAATGCAAAGTTACCTATGATTTTTGCAAACGCTCCATACGAAATCGTATGTAGCGTTTGCAAAAATCATAGGTAACTTTGCATTATCAAGTGAGAAACACTGTAAACCATAACAATGAAGTGTAACAATACACTACCTGTTATTACAGTTGTTGCCGCTAAATTTTACCTCTAAATCAATACTTTTTATAGAACACATCAATGTTTGACTCGAAGACACCAATAGTTTACTCTAAGTCTTATATTATTGTCCTTTAGATCGCTTTTTGACTCTGAATAAAAACAGAACAAATTAAACAATTTTTTGAGGCATCATAAAATTGGTAATTTATAGGCAAAAATCCATGACTTAGGAAAAAATTGATGGCAACGACTGAATCACGCCAATGAAGAGTAAAATAATGGATAAGCGTACTTTAGTATGTACTAATTGAAAGATATATAACATTTTAACAGTAGATCGATCGTGCAATTATTTCTCAATAGAAAGAAAACCCGTCTAGTGTATTTAAAGCGATCATTTTCACTTCGGTTTTAGTGAGTCTTTATTCAGGACAAATACTCTCTTCTTCATAAAACTACCATGCGCGCACACGTTAAACGGATTGTTTTGATCGATTGCTGTAGTGTGCCGCGACAGCAATCGGTAGAACATACCGAACGTGCCGGTTGTTGTTGTTGTTGGGAAATAGAAAAGTAAAGGAGTATCTGCTTCCGTAAATCAAAATCTCTACTTACAATAACCGCACCAACATATGAGTCGCGTTTAAGTAAAACAAACGATGCTTGTATGAAAGTAAATGCAAATGGAATGTGTGCTTAAAGATGTAAATGCATCTCACTAATAAAATAAAGTTTCACCTTATTTGAACACAACAAATGGAAATTGTGGCATAAAGTTAAGTACTATCCCATCACCAGTTCTGTTTTTTTTTCTTTTTTTTTAAATGTTGTAGTTTCTATATAATCACATTGTCCTTTCCTCTGACTGCTTTCGCTCTATCTCTTCCACTCAGAACAGCTTTATACACTCTTGCCGGCATACCTCCGGAACTTCTCTAGTACTAATATACGCATTTGACTACCACTCACCTGCCACTTTCAGCTTTCCCTTTCTCGATCGCTTCTTTTTACACCCATTTATAATAAGAGTTTACAGCTTTACCGCTGCCATTTTTGCTAAACTTTTGCTTCTTCTTCTTCTTCTTCTTCTTTCAGTCCAGGCACACACAAACACGCGCGCAGTAAAGTAACATTATTCCTTCGGTTTAAGTACACCGGCCCGCATACACACACACATGCGCGCGCGCGCACCATAAATCTCTCTGACGTTTAATATCAATTTTATGCCGGAACTGGAGTAAAAAATACTTCAAACGAGAATTTTCATCCCTTGCGTCTGTGGTTCGATATTTTCCTTTTTTGTGTTTGCTTCGCGCGTTTTTTTTCTTTTGTCTGCCGATTGCTGATGTTGTTGCCATGTGTAGAAAACATAATACACAACACTACCACGAGAGGGCACGGGATGGTTTCGTGAATGTGTGTTTGTATGTGTTTGTGAAGGTGTTCTATAGGTGAGATTTTTGTGTTTTACGTTGACCTTCCACTGTTGCCTCTGCGTAGAGCGTGTGTGTGTGTGTTTGTATATAAATACATAATTCGTTTTGCTAAATCTTACATTTCTGCTATGCTTTTTTGGGGGTTGTTTACATTCTAAACATTCCTTTTAAATTTTTCTTTCCTCCACGGTTTAGGTAGTTAGCGAATCGACGTCGGTTGCGGTTATTCCGTGCATAGAGAGTTGTTGTGGACTCCTTAATTCGTTTAACTATCGGTTAAAGGAAGTCTTCCACCGGGCTGCTTCCATTTGAAAGTTCTTATTGTTTGTGTTGTTTTGTGTGTAAATCGATAGAAAACTTAATTTCTCATCAGTTCACCATTTTCTACAGCTCCGTGCATGTTGGCAGGGTGCTAATTTCTTCTAACGTGCAATCCTCCCCAACACCACCATCGTTCCACAAGGCCAAACCCATGCGCACCATTCGATAACTACTGCCCGTCGGTCGGACCATTTCTTCTGTAGCAGCTAACAATCCTCTCCAGGAGAGAAATTTCGGTTCAAACATGTACATGTCTCTTCCCTTTTTCAGCATTCACAATGATGGTTGTATATATAGAAAATATCCCATTTTTTTATATCATCACACATTCCTAACAAATTACGTACACAACACATGCACACTCTCTTCCGCACACACCCATATACACTCAAAATTCTCAAAACCACATTCTTACAATCCGCACTAACAATTTGCTACCTGGAAATGCAACACAAAACGAAAACCAGGAAGGGTGTTTTGTTTTCTTTTCTTTAGCGTTAAGGATTTTCCTACTCCTTCGGCATTATCGACGCCATTTATGGCGCGGTAAGTGCATTCGATGCACTGTTTCGCGCTTGCCACATTTTTTTCCACGATCTTCGTGAGATCCGTAATGCTGTGTGTCTGTGTGCTTCTTAGCAGTTAGTTCTGGTTTTAACAAATCAGTCAAAAGTTAATCTCTTGCAGTCCATTTCCGCTAGGAACACATACACTTTTACGTCGCCTCGCTGCTCTGCTCTCGCGTTGTACGTACGCCACCGTCGTCTACCTATTTACAGGGGAAGATGGGATGGGACCACTGCCTGGTCGAGGGTCGAGGTGCAGCATTCCTAGTTGATTTTGAAACAATCTAGCTTGTAGTCCAGTATGTGATGCTATGACATCCCAGACGACGGATCGTCCAGATCCTGGCCAATCGTCGCCGCCGGTCGATGAAGGTGCTGCGATGCAGGATGCGGCGTATGATGAAGCGAACCATCGGACAGCTGGTGGCTGGTGCCCCGCGTCACCGATGCCACCTCATCTCGATGGGTGGCTGCGGCAAGCGGCTTACTGCTACTACCACCCTTGACCCGATACTTCGGCTTGTGTGCTATACTATCGATTGCTGGCGCTGCTGCATCAAAGCTTTGAAGATTGTTTGTGCTTTCCGATTCGAGAAAAACCGGATCGCCATCCGCTTGAATCGGACCCGGCTCGGGCTGTTGCTCCAGCGGCTGGTGAGGTAATACTGTTTTCTGTTTATTATCGTTGGCGTACGGAACATCCAGGGTGTCTTCCCGCAGCAAATCGGCCTGCTGACTACTGCTACTACTGCCCTCGCTGTTACTATTTACAATGTTTTTACCGAGCGATAGCTCGACATTTCCGCCAGCCGCTGCACCCGCGGTACCGCCAAACTCTTGCGGGTCATAGTCGGCGAAAGCAATTTCCTTCTCCCGGCTACCGTCCGGCGTTTGACGCAGGCGATTAATGCGCGTTTGCACAATTTGAAGGTGACGACCGATGTACTCCTCACCGGGCGCTAGTTCGTGTGCGTGCGAAAGGCAATCCTGTGCTTGTAGCAACTTGCCTCGCTCCACATACACCACGCACAGATTGTGCAAGCCCTGGATGTTGATTGGATCGAGCTGTAGTATGCGTTTGTAGCACTAAAAACGTAAACAAACAATTAGTTTATTTGGATGCCTTGGATGGTGATTGACGACAAGTTCTTACATTCTCCGCCGCGTCCAGATCCTTGATGTTGTTGATGTAGATATCACCGAGCAGAATCAATCCTTTGATGTGATCCGGGTGATATTTAACCAGCTGGTTAAGGAACGGAGCAGCCTCCAGTGGGCGATGATCGTCGGCTAGCAACAGTGCCAAATTGAACAGTGCGCTACGGAAGTCCTGCTTAAGATGGACCGCACGTCGGAACCAGTTCTCGGCTTCATCCGTGTTCCGGTCGTCCATTGCCAGCATGCCGAGATTGAAATGGACCCGTTCGTTTGTTTCTATGACACGAAAACAAAATAGCAAAGTTTGAGGATCGTTCCTAACAATGACAAGCAACTTAAACTTACCATCTTTAGCAAGTAGCTTCAGCAAACGTTCACGGGCAATTTTACGCAGTTCCGGCCGACCCAGCTCCTGTAGCAGAATCGCCGAATTCAGCAGCGCCTGCTCGTGCTCGGGATCAAACTCAAGCGCTTTGTCTAGGTACGCCAGGGCTTGGGATGCTTTTCCTTGCTCCAAAAAGACGACTCCAAGCTGAAGAATAGAAAAAAGAAACAGTCATTAGTCGTTAGCAAAAAAACGATGGTTGGAGTACAAGGTTGTCTTACGTTGTAGTAAATGTCCGGGTTGGTGCTATCGTACAGGAGCGCCCGCTCGTACACCTCCTGCGCTTCCTTGGTGTGGTTCAGCTTGATCAGAATATCACCACGGTTGATGTATGCTTGCGTGTAATCCGAACGCATACTGATCGCCTGCCGATAGAGCAGATCCGCCTCTTCTAGCCGTGTCGCATTCTTCGAGATAAGGTTCGCGAGATTCAGGAACACGTTCAAATGGTTCGGAGCGATACGAGCCTGGTACGATTCGCCCGGTTTCGCTTTCGGCAGCAATGACTTCGCCTTCAGGTAGGCTTGTTCGGCTTCCTTAAACATCTTCAAATGGTTGTACGTCCGGCCGACGTTAATGTGTGCTCCCACATCGTCCTCCTGCACGCTGACCGCTTTGTGGAAGAATTGAAGCGCTTCCTCAAATCGACCCTCACTCTCGAGCGCATGGCCAACGTTGTTGAACAGTTTCGCGTTGCGCTGGTTCACCTTCAGTCCGGACATGAAGATCGAGTACTCCGATTCCCAGTCCGCGTTCCGATTGTACGTCTTGATCGAGTGCGTGAGTAGCAGCACGCCCAGACAGCACCACGTCATTTTGCGTGACCAGCGCTCGGAGAGTAGATGGAACCCGTAGCCAACCAGAATGCAGAAACCCATCGAGGGCATGTAGAGGACGCGCTCGGCAATCACGAAACCCACGGGGAAGAAGAGATTCGATGCGGGCAGAAACGGTAGAATCATGAATGCCAGTCCCTGGAAGAGAAAGAAGCAAGTGAAGGAAACATTTAAATTGTGATTCGTTTAATCTGCATTAATTATGTGCTACATGTAGAATGACAAGAAATGTTTGTTAAATTGTTTTGAAATTAACAGCAGTTGCAACAGTTTGATTGAAATACTCGTGTACGAAGGATATACAGGTGCAGTTTACACCTTCCAGGTACGAGGCAAGGAAACATAGCTCAAATTGCATGTTGTTTTCATACCAACGATGAAATATTAATTCTATTGCTTACATCGTTGCATTCACTACGGCTCATTACGGTGCCGCGTGCGTCCATTTTATGCTTGACGTGCTTGCAAGCGAAATTAAAATATGCATTTCTATCTGCTGTGCGTTTATTATGCTCGTCGCTATTGTTCGCAAGTACTAAATGTGATTTGCTGAGGATAATTAGAAGCATCCGCCAGCCGAGAGTGCTTTCGGACCAGCGGGAGTTGGTTTTACATTTTCATCCTTTCTTCGGTTTTCTTGCATGAGGCGTGGATGCAGCATTTCAATGCTACGTACATGGGTAAGTTGCCTTCCGCTGCAACCGATGCAGAAAATGGTTGCTTCCGAAAAAAAAAGTGGCAAACAATTAAAAACTCATTGTTGCACTAATGTAGGTACATTAAAAACATAATTTATAAAATATTTCTCAAATGGACATAATAATGGAGACGCCTGGTTGGACACATTTTTAGCATTTCTTTTGTTTTGAAATATTTTAATAATAAAACAAGATTTTTAATTACTTTCAGCGAGAGATCAGTACCACATAGAAATGGAGAAATGAGTGAACTTTCACAAGCAACTGTATTCTGTGTGTATTCCCTTCATCGTAAAGCAAACAGCATTAGTGATTGTTGCTTTATATCATGCCGTTGTTGCTTTTCTCACACTTCTGCTCGTATTACAAACAGCGCCACAGCAAATGGTTGGCCTCGTTGGCAAACAATTTGATTAAACTCCTTCCCGTTCATTCGTCGCGCCACATCTCAGGCGCGGCACTGTGTCAACTATACAAGTTTTATTTCAACAGTGCCATACGAACCGCGGGTCGAGGTGAAACCCCAGCTGCAAAACTGTCTGCCAACGGATTTGTCGCCGGGCAATGGCGCGGATAAGCAAATCCTAAGTGCAATCCCTAGAGCGATGATAATAAATGATAATAACCGTCGGAAAATGTTATGACACGCAGGAGCAAATAGAATATGGTAGTCGAAGGAGCGATAGCGATGGTTAAAGTTTGACCTTGGCAAGTGAACCTTGGCGCTTTGTGCAAAGAGTAATCAAATTAAAGCAGATGGCTGATGGACACAGACGTAAACATACCATTATATAATCTAGTTCGTCATTTGTTTAATGCAATGCGATGCTGTGAATTGTTGGGGGTTGTTAGGGCAAGTAACTTTTTGTAAACAAAAATATACATCTTTTACGCTCTAATGAGCAGAGCAGAGAGAAGCCTGTAGAACGACTTTAGTTTGAATTTCTTTTCCGAAATAATGCACCTTCTTTAATTTACGAAATGAAAGTTATAGATATTGCAGCTTTTTTCCTTCGTAAAACCAATCTTTTTAGTTTCGCATACAGTTAAAAATATAAAGAGATGCCTTGTCTTAATGTAGTCGTAGACTTAGGCACTATAATTAACAACCAAATATTCAATGTCAAAGATTTTGCTGATAGGAAAAGCTCTGAAGTTACTAGGACGAATACAGTTTGTTCTACTGAACTTGTATTATAATACACACTGTCCTGCAGAGCATTAACATATGTATGCTGATTAATTAGACCATCTAATATTATTAGAACATAATGAAAATACCAAAATATTTGAATATTTGAATTTGAAAATTGTTTTTAGCTTTTGCTGCGGAAAAAGACAAGAGGCCTTTTGTCAATTGGAGCATAAAACAGTTTCTCCTTTTTCATCATTCATCTATAACACTAGATTGAGTAGATAACAAAGACTCTTACAGGTGGACGAATACACATACAATTGCTTCAAACAATGGAAATTATAGATTTAATGTCAAATATAAATTATTCAGCTGCTGCAATTACGGTCAGTTAATGACCATTTGAAGAGATTCAGAAAAAGGTTACTGATCTACTGATCACATCTTCAAAATATGGGTATTATGGAGAAAAAGTCAGAACACACTATTATGTTGTTTTGAAAGACCTTACCAGCGTTAAAAAAATATCAATGATCTGTACCAAGATATAACCTTAAGGCCTTAAATATAATAAAAGCAATCAACGCATCTAAAACGAAGCGGATCCTTAGTTTTAATTCCCAATAGCTAAGTGAAGCCTGTCTATTCTCTGCTAAGATAATTCAAACATTCTTTTATCCACCTCAAAAGAAAAATTGAACGAACAAAGGAAACGCTTTTCCCATTTCCACATTTTCTTGCATTGCTTCCAATCGATAACCAGAACCCGATCAACACTGCAAGAAGCGCAACAATTTAGATTAAAATATTAAAAATTAAAACCCCAAAGAAATAGCTCGCTAATCGACAGGCTAAGCACAAGCCGAAGCAGCAGTCCATTTACTTCGTTTAATTATGCAGCACTGCGAGATGGAACTGCCCAACCAGATACCGGGAAATGCCAAACCGTTATGCCATGATACGTCACGAGCTTAAATAGCATCTCCGGCTGTCTGTCAGTGTTGCGCGCGGAAAGGTGAACCGTGTCAATTTCAGGATACTCCGCTCCAAACCTTGACACTTGCTACGGCAGGGTTGTAATTGTATCGTTCCCATTGAAGCGGACGAGCATTTCTTCAGGTTTGCGCGGGATAAATTATTACCCGTGTATTGCATCGAGCTACTGTGGTGGATCCGGAAAACTGTCACTTTTCTTTCACGATTGAAGAACACGTAACGACACCAGTGAGTTCGTTTTCCAGACTGATTGTTAGAACGTTTGTCGCTTTATTTATATAGTTAAATCTTTGCAAATTTCGTGGGAACATTTCTGTTGAAAACTTCCGCTGACTTAAATTCCTAAAGTTTGTTTTTCTGTTCTAGTTTTTCTGATTGGTTTAAATCTATGGAAAATTACCAAAAGTAATCGATCTACTTGTTTGTCTGAATTTTGATTGGTTATTGGAAATGACATGATTTGGTTTTTAGGACATGGGTAAAATTCGTTTACGCGGAATTTTACTTGACTGTAGGAACCAAGTCTGCTTAAGCCAAAATGTTACATTGTTTACGGGTTTTGCTTAATCGTGTGATTTCGAGTTCGTTTAAGGTGGTCATGGAACTAGGTTATGCAGTTGTTATGGTTATGTGTTGTTTTAATTTGAATTCGATGTTCTTAATTTATTGTATGCGGTTTGTGTGTTCTGAACATCTATTGTGTTGTATGCGACTTGTGTGCTCTAAACTTGTATGAACTTGTTGTATGCAACTTGTATTGTATGCTATTTGACTTACTGCGTGCAACTTGTTTTGTATGCAACTTGGCTCGCTTGCGCATATGGCTTGGTGTTGTATGTTACATTGACATGCTACATCTCCCCCTTTTTTTTGAATGATTTATGAGCGAAGATGTGAGGTGAGTGAGCGATTAAATCATTCACCTTGCTATTATGAGCCTGTTTTTATGCACCGTGGTACATTTGTTTGTTATGCAATGTTGTATTACGCAATTGGGTTCATTAATCTGCTGAATTGTGAATGGTCCTATGTAAACTGGATCTAATTTTTTTTTGTTTTCGTTTTGTAAATATACTTTGGATCCTATTTGTATTTTAATTGGATTTGTTGTTTCATTAAGAATTAATTGGCGTTTTTCTTTTTGTTTAATGAGGTTTTGCCTGGCAATTTCATTTGCTTTTTGTATCTTAAATTTCATTTCATTATGATATTGTTCAATATTGTATATTGGTTCTATTTTTGCTTGATACAATTCCTGTGGTAAGTTAGCTTTCCTGCCATAAACTAATTCAAATGGTGTATAATTTGTGTCTGTGTGTGTTGTTGTGTTGTATACAAATGTGTAGAACTTGGTCCAATCATCCCAATCATCATGATGATTGTTTGTATATGTTCTTAAGTATTCGTTTAAACATCTATGATTCCTTTCTAAGCTTCCAATTGTTTGTGGGTGATACGCTGTTCCAAAAGTTTGTTTGATTTTTAATATTTCTGCTACCTTGCTTAGGATTTCGTTATTGTATTCTAAACCCTGATCTGATCTTAGTTCTGTAAAATTTCCATATATTAAGATAAAATTTTCTATTAATGCTTTTGCTATTGTGTTTGCTTCTTTGTTGGGAGTTGGTATTATTGTTATATGCTTTGTTAGGTCGCACTGTATTGTGATTGCGTATCTGTTGTTTCGGTTCGTCTTGGGTAAAGGTCCCACTGTGTCTATAGATATTACACTAAAGGGTTTAGAAGGTGTCGTCGTCACGACAGTCTCTTCTTTTGTATGCCTTGTGGTCTTATTTAGTTGGCATTTTTCGCATTTTCTGACAAATGCTTTTATTTCTTCTTTCATTTTTGGCCATTTGTATAACTCTCGAATTTTTAGGTACAACCTATGTTGTCCAACATGTCCTCCTAGGGTATGATTATGAAAGTCATTCATGATTTTAAGCTTTTCTTCCCGCTCTGTAATCCATCTGGTTGGATTAAACAGAATGATGCTGCAACCGGAAATGGTTTTGTTGTCGATTTCCTTTATGGTTTCATGGGAATAATACTGGTATAATACGTCTTTCATTGACATAGCTACTTTGTCTCTTTTATACTGTTTTGCAATTTTACACACTCCTAGAAGAGCAGACTCTAATGCCTGACTTCCATTTTCTAGTGTTTTCATGGGTATTGTTATTGACCCTAAATTCTTCTTTTCTTTGTGATTATACACTCCAATCTCTAATACTTTTCCATACTTAATCGTTTTTAGTTTCAACAACTTTGACACCTCTGAAGGTTTGTCAGTTTGCCACATCGTAGGTTGATCAATCCCCGATTTGTTAGTGGTCTTTTTACTGTCTTCGTATTTTTCATTGCTTTTATCGTTCTTTGCCATTGCTCTCGTAGTTATTCTCAGTATCGTTCTTTTGCTTTGTATATTATCCCTATCTGTTGGGATTGATGCCTTCAACTCATCTGAATTTAATACTATTCTTGATAGTGCATCTGCTGCAACATTAGCTTTTCCTGCTACGAATTCTATTTCGAAGTCAAATTCTTCAAGGTCTAACCTCATTCTAGTTAATTTAGATGAAGGATTTTTCATATTAAATAGGTAAACTAGGGGCCTATGGTCCGTCCTTACTTTAAACTTACGACCATATACGTAAGGTTTAAAGTAATTTATCGCCCAGTGAATTGCAGTTAATTCCTTTTCTATGATTGGTTTATTCTTTTCACCTGGCGTAAAACTTTTACTTGCGTAGGCAATAGGGTGATCATCACCGTTGGTTATTTGCGATAATACTGCTCCGCATGCGTTATCAGAAGCGTCTGTCGTGATAATAAATTGCTTATTGAAATCTGGGTACTTTAATATACTTGGTGACATTAATTTACTTTTTAAAGTATCGAATGCCTTCTGGCATCCATCTGTCCAATTAAATTTAACGTTTTTCTTAATCAGATTATTTAGTGGTTTAGCTACGTCTGCGAAATTATAAACAAATTTTCTATAATAGTTACAAAATGCAACGAAGCGTCTTACTTCGTCTGCGTTTGTTGGAATCGGATAATTCTTAATGGTTTCATGTTTTGAATCATCCGGTAAAATTCCTTTATCTGTTATCTTATGCCCTAGATATGTTACTTCTGTCTTAAAAAATCTACATTTACTTGGATTAAGTTTAAGATTATACTTCCTAAGTCTATCAAAAACTTTAACAATGTTACTGATATGATGCCGTGCACTGCATCCAGTAACGATTATATCGTCTATGTATACAAAAGCAAGTTCTGGTGTTAGTCCTGCCATTGCTATCGCTATCATTCTCTGAAAGCTATTTGGACTAATATTTAATCCAAAGGGCATTCTGGTAAACTGATAGTGACCAGATTGGGTCGAGAATGCTGTAAATTTGCGTGACTCTTTTTCGAGTGGGATTTGATGAAATCCTGACATTAAATCTAGTGTGCTGAAGTACTTAGCTCTTCCTAGTTGATCTAAGATAGTGTCAATTCGAGGTAGTGGAAATTTATCAGCTTGTATCTTTTTATTTAACTGTCGAAAATCTACTACTAACCTCCATGTTTTACTATTGTCTTCTGATTTCTTTGGTACTAGAAGGATGGGAGAATTGTAGGACGAAACTGAATGCTCTATTATGTTATTCTGCAGCATTTTCTCCACTTGCTTGTTTACTTCTTCAACCTGAGAATGGATTTGTTTATAGTTTGGAACATATGATGGGCTATTGTCTTTCAAATTTATTTCCTGAGTGTAGAAATTATTTGTTGTAATTGGGTCGTTTTTTGTACAAAAGATATCTGCATATTCATTTATTATTTTTCTCATCTCTTTTTGTGCATATTGGGGAATAGTTTCTATTTTTATATCTTGCAGAATTTTACTCAACCTTTCTGTGTTATCTGATTTTTCTTCACATTGTTTTGATTTGAGGACGTAAAAATTCCTAAGGGAATCTGTTACTGGGTTAAACAAATTTTCGTGCACTAAAACGTTTTTATTGGTTGTATTTATAAATTTTACTAAAGGATTGTCTTTGGAAACTATCGTGTTGCCACAGAATACGCCTTCTTCGATTTGTTGAGCGAATACTATGGAATCTTCTACTAAGTTTGGCAAATGAACTCTTCGTATTACTTCACTTCGCATTGGCAAAATAAAGCAGTTATTTATTGAATCTTCTATTGGGATTGAGATATCTTCTCCATCATATTTTAGATGTAACAGCCAATGTTCGTAGTCTATTACACATTTGTGTTTTGTGAGGAAGTCTCTTCCTAAAATTCCATCAGCCTGAATCTCTATTGTTTTTGGGATAATGTGAAATTCTTGTTCGATTTCCTGATTTTCGATGAATAGTTTGGTTTTTGTGCTTGCTAATGTTCTGATAGTTTGGTTTGTTATTCCATTTAGGTTTACCGTTTTGCTTGTATAAACCAAATGCTGAGGTTTAATTTTTTCTACTTTAAATAGTGATATGTCTGCACCTGTGTCTACGATAAGTGTAGATTTTTCGTTTACTGCCATTTCTGTTTTAATGGAAATAAAGTTATTTGTCGAGATGTTTATTGTAAAAATCTGCAATCTTGAGGCACTTCTTGTGCCGGGTTTACTAAAAAAATTTGTTCTTGTTGATTGGCTCCGGCTACATAAAAGTTTCTATTGTGTCGTTCCCTCCAGTTTTCTCGTGCATTGCTGCCATATCTGTTGTTTTCTTGATTTCTTTGATTTCCAGTATTAATTGTTGCGCTATAGTTTTGGTTTCCTCTAGGCTGTTGATATTGCTGGTGTCTATTTCCTGACCCATTTTGTCTTGTGTTTTGGTTTATTGGCCCTGCAGCCCTGTAATTATTTTTTCTATCAGGGAACCCTCTGTGTCTGTTAGGATTGTTCTGCTGGTATCTGTTGCGGTTATGCTGTTGGTATCTGTTAGGATTATATTGTATGTAGTTTCTTTGATTGCAGTTGCCATTGAAGTTTCTCGGTTGCCTGTTAGTTTGATTGTATCTATCTGTGTATCCTGCTTGTCTGTTGTATATTAGTACCTGAGCCTGGTTGTTTGCTGTCGTTTCGTTCTCCAGCAGTTTCTGAACTGCTTCGGAAATTGATGTGAACGGTCTAGCTTTTAGTAACGTTTTCGTTTCCTGGTTTGTAGCTTTTTCTATAAGTGTATCGACTCCTACTTTCAGTACCATCTCCTTTGCTACCCTTTCCGGTATTTCTTGTTGTATGTATACTTCTTTTAGTTTTCTTGTGAGAAGTTCAATTTCCTCACACATTTGTTTTGGTTCTCGGTTTCTCACTGCCTTTAGTTCTGCTATTATCTTTTGTGGGTCAGTTTTTTCTCCACATCTTGTCTTAACGTCTTCGATGAATTCCTCGAATGTAGTTATATTTTGCGGTAGGCCGATCCGAGCCTTACCCGATAGTCTTGTTGTCAGGAACCTTATGAGTGTGGCTTCCTGCCCAGTTGGTATAGAATCTTTTACTAGGTATGCAGAGTCTATGAACGTATTAAGCCTGTCAGATTCTCCATTATACTCTTTTACTATTGCCGTTGCAGTTTTCATATCCATAGTCGCCATTTTCCTTTTGTTTTTCAGTGATATTAGTTTCAAAACGATTAGTGAGAGTGTTTTGAAGGATATGAGTTTTGATCCTTCTAGTTTTTGATCTATTATTATTCTTATATCCGCGACTATTTCCCTTGCTACTTTTAAGGAAAATTTCTGTTTGTCTTCGTCTATATCGTCCACAAGAGTTAATATGTTATTGTAGATTAGCTTTATTTCATTTAACTTTGATACTAGGGTTACGTGTCTGTACCGTCGATTGGGGGGCCTTTTTGAAGGTTACTAATATGTTTCTCAACCTATGTATGTAATTGTCTATTATGTCCATTAGGACCCTTTTCCAAGTGAACCGATTCTTTTCTTTTTTTGTAAAATTTTTAAATAACACCCAACAAAGATTTTTTTGTTTTTCAAAGAATGCTTTTTGTAGAGCCTATATTTATTAATAATACGCGTTCATGTTTACTTATTGTATGAAAAAAAATTTGACTTCACCGTTTTTCTCCGTTATGTTGTCGCCGTAGTATACTGTTTCATGCCGTTTTCCGTTGTTCAGCTATGTAACTTCCGCTGCATGCAGTGGTTTTCCTCTTCATCATACTGCAGGTGGGCTTCATTATACTGCAGGTGGTCTGTGCTTGATGTCTTCGGCTCCTTCATCCGTCGGATGGCGGGTGGTTCGGGTAAATGTAGGTCGGATGTCAGGTCACAATATTTTCAGCTACTCACTTTACACTCTCGATGCGTTTTGATGTTCGAGTGCCCGTAGCGCTTGTTTTTTAAGGATAGCCTTATATCCTTTCCACAGCGCATAAAGCAAATGTCCGATACACATGATCACTATTAGCCACAGCTTCCAATCGTGACTTTGATGAGCTTGCTTGTGTGACTCCAATACGTTTAATACATTTACTTGCGCGTCCCCGCTGAAGGTGGGGTTGTGGTGTTTCGTGTCGAACATGATTAACTCGAGAGCACCCGTGTCGGATACTCGTACCTTGGGGTTCATGAGTTATTATTATTCACTGTTTTCACTGTCTCACTGTTGTGTCTTTACTAATTATTTTTCCTTTATTTTACTTTCCCAATTGTTTCTTTTGTGTTCACTTTTTACGTTTCACTACCACTTTGTCTTTATTCTTCATGTTTCATATTATAGTCCGTTTCGTAGTTTACTTGCCTAACACTATGCACCCACACGTGCATACACATGATAAGTTTCTCGATATTTTCCACAGTATTGTTTTCTCTCAGCTCCATTCGTACCCCATTGATCATTCCTATCACATCACTTTTTACTTCTTCGGATAAGCTTGATGTTTGTACTTGAGCTTCCGCGATGTGTGCTAACCAATACGCGCACTCGGTTAACATTTCCTCTACGTCCATTTTTACTGTTTTTATAAGTCCACTGTTTATTACT
>KZ062047.1:114785-185347 GCA_002091835.1 Anopheles maculatus | reverse complement strand
TTGTGTGCTCTAAACTTGTATGAACTTGTTGTATGCAACTTGTATTGTATGCTATTTGACTTACTGCGTGCAACTTGTTTTGTATGCAACTTGGCTCGCTTGCGCATATGGCTTGGTGTTGTATGTTACATTGACATGCTACACTACTAAAATTGTACCTACTATTTCCGTGCGATACAAAAATGTTTTTAGAATCGGACCAGAGATCTATCGAGTGGCCTGCTTGCTACCACGTCCACAAAATACCAAGGACTATGATTTAATATGAAACGGAATGGACGAGAAAACAGAATGACTTCTAGCTGTCAAGGTGTATCGCGCGCGTTGTGAACGGTAACCAGAAGTAAACCGAAACGGAAAGTCACCCACAAGTCATCAACCCCGTCGGGTTGGTTCAATCAAAGTGAACGATTGCTTTAATTAAATTTCTTCTTCTTCAACCTTCGTTCGTTCGTGATGGCGCCGAGCCACCCAATACGGAAAATACTTGCGTGATAAGAATGTGTGCGTTTTTGTTGGGTCGCACCGGAAATAGGAAACCCGGATCGCACCAATGAATATTGGATTCGCTTATGCGCTTTCGTTATCGGAAATCGAACAGATAAAACAAAACAAAGCGAAACCATGTTCTTCCGGACGTGTCAAGTCTTGCTACAATTATCCTACAAGTCCTACGACACAATGGACAAACGCGGCGGAAGCATTGGAAGCGATGGATTTGTGTTACACGGCTGCGTCACACACCGGGTTCGGTGTTCATACCGCTGGTGGCGGCAAGTCGTACGATTATCTAAGGCCGTGCGAGGACGAGTTTTCGATTAAAAACTGATCAGATAAATCTACTGCCCAAGAACAGCTGGCATGCGAAATGGAGAGCACTTGAGTGGAGAAGAGACGATGTCGATGATGATGATGATGGCGGTGGTCTTTCGTCGGTTGCAGTCCTCCCTCACGGTGATGACAGTTTTCCCGCAAGACTTCCCGATCGGTGAAAGTGATGTGCCTTCGGCCGGATGCTGGCACAGTTTCGGTAAATCTTGATAATGGTGGACGATAATGAGGATACCATTGAAATCGGCTTTTTCCTTTTGCCTGGATCTCGGGACCGTGCACCGCGAACGGATGTCGCCAGGATGAAGATGATGTACATAAGCGCGCGCGGCAAGAGCAAAGACGTTTGTGTTTGTCGGTTTTGTTTCCACCCGAAGCTCGTGCCAAGCACGTGGGCGCGTCGTCGCGACGACAGATGGCGGCCCAAAGATGTCGATAATCGATAAATAATTATTTACCTTCAGCTTCCCCACATTGCTGGGCTTTGCCCAGGCCCTGCAAACGTGACATCAGTTTTCTTTTCATTTCACTGAAGTCCCTTGCTTTTCCTGGGGCTTTCGTTTGCTGTGGCATATTTTTATGCGTTCGTTTTGGTGCGTTTTGGACTCGGTGTTTCGGTGTCTGTGTGTGTGTGTGCAGTAATGGAAGCGCCGCTTGTTCGGGATGCTTGTGTGTTTATTTGATGAAAAGAAGATATCGCTTAGATCGATCGATCTGGTTGCTGCTACTCTCGTAACAAGCGTTTGTTATTTAATACACATTTTCTTCAGTCGTTATTACTTTCGGGTTCAGCATTCAGAGGGGTTGGTGCGTTCTCTCTCTTCTTTTCAAACCTCATCAATTTGTCTTGTACTGTCGGTTTCTTTTTTCGGCATAAGATGATCTTATCGGTCTGATTGGCGATTGTTTGGGGGGGAAGAAACGCTTCACTGTGGAATATACGGTGCTTATTGATTTAAATGGGTCTCGTTTCTTAACTGATCGTTTAAGCATCATGATGAGATGGCATTGCAAAATGGAACAGTGAAATTCGGTGTTCATTTTGGCGTACTTACGTAATGATCTTGTCGACGTGATGTTTGTGGACGTAATTTTTAATAAATAATTGTCCACTTTCTTTATTTTTGCATTAGAAAATAAATAGGTTTTAGGCTCAGTTTTACATGTTAGTAGTATTTATCATTTACGTGAAGGACTATTAGTAAAACAGACTCTATACTCGCGAGGGAGACCGAACGAGAAATTTGTATACCAAGCAAGGGAAAAAAACCGATTTTTTATTCCATCCCACAATTTCTAACCATATCTGATACTTCTGTTGTCCAGAAATTTATGTCCAAAATTGCTAGAGAACAACTGGAAAGTTTAAAAAAAACAGATGGCTTGATTGAACCCTTAAGAGAGCGCTTCATGGTGTAAAAAATGAACTGCATTGAATCGAATCAGTCTTTTACAAAAATAGAAAAAAATTCTGTAAATATTTCAAAATGACACCGTAAAACACTGTTTGTGTAGCGAAAGAAAATTGAGATTTAATTTTTAAATACAAAAACTGAAAACATTATCTCTTCCATCAAGCATAAGCTTTGCAATCCATCAGAGGTGAGGTGTTTAAATCCTAACTAATTCTTTGATGCAACTAAACAAGAACGGGCTTGCTAGGTACCGGGTGGGCAACCGAAACTTTGCCGATTGTTACCATCCATTTCCGTTTCCGCCCGCAGTCTAGCGAACGTAGCAGTAGTAGAAAATGATTCTTTTTTTCTCATCTTCAAAACATGATTGTCTAAAGCAATCAAAATGTCTCCCAAGTGGAACTGTGCCCCGGTACGGTACCCACCGGTAGCATTAGTTACCCATGTGAGATGTGTCACAGTACGCCCGAGGGTATTATTATTCTCGTATCACAATCCCACTGCATGATGCATCTCATTGCAATGTACGAACAGAAGAAGCAAACAAAAAAAAAAAACAACAGGAAACGTGCAAAAAGCTCAACACTCTCCGTGCAGTTGAAAATATGAATGGCAATGGAAAACATGCATCTCGTGCACCACTTGTATACATACTGGTCATATGCACCACCCGTACCAGCTCTACCGATTGGGGACACCGGTGACAGAGATCTACTCTGCCTGTAGCCGTGGTTGGGGAGAGCACAAGAACCAATGCAAAAAAAAGCACACACACACACACACACACACACACACACACACACACACACACACACACACACACACACACACACACACACACACACACACACACACACACACACACACACACACACACACACACACACACACACACACATATATACTCCAAAAAGAAGACTACACTCCAAAAAGAGCGCTGTATAATCTCGACACCCGTGAGACTAACCTCAACATAGCCGCCATTACCATTCGCATAATAATAATGCAGGCAGCAGGATAGAGGGGCGGGGTAAAAAAAAGCAAAACTTAAATGCATTTGCTTATTTTTGTACCCACTAACACTTCCTGGCAACCTCGGTGTATGATTGCCGTGTGAATCCACGGGTCCTAGGGGTTGGCGCATATGTGCTGCGGGACCTTCGGAATGGAACCCGGTGAGATAATCACTGACGACGACCGTCTAGACAGTGTGGTACGCGAGTTGGAATTGGAAAGCGGAAACTGTGGAACACACACAAACCCACATACTTGCAAAATTTCATTTAGTTTTAGAATTTATGTCGCTTTAATCCCCGGAGCAGTTTCCAGAAAACGGATGGCGTCATCGGTTGAAGAGCAGCAGTACACAAACGCCACACAGAAAAAAAGAACCCGAAGTCTGACGTGGTGAAGTGGGAAAGCGTTTTAGTATGGGAATTTAAGTACACGGAACGCGACAGACGATAGTTTATGACTGGTGGGATAGGTGAACCGGTGACCATACGTACAAACGTTGACGGGCATTGAATAATCTGGTGCGAG
Organism: Anopheles maculatus; assembly: GCA_002091835.1. Taxonomy (NCBI): domain Eukaryota; kingdom Metazoa; phylum Arthropoda; class Insecta; order Diptera; family Culicidae; genus Anopheles; species Anopheles maculatus. Next base: position 181,559 of record KZ062047.1, on the reverse strand, counting down.
GTAAGAATAGGGTCGAGTGACGCTTCATATACTAATTCAAATTTTTGTTTTCTATTAAATGAATCCTGTGATTGTGACATGAATACCTGTGCTTTTATGAGATGCGGGACTGAAGAAACAACAAACGGTTAGATCATGCAGACTACAAATATTCTGATGCATAGTAATAAAGGTGCCAACCAATGAATGTACATAAAAACGTCTAAGATTAGATATACCGATTATACTTTAAATGTTGGGCAATTTAGAACTTTGGGATCTATGATGAATTATGTTTGAAAAACTGAAAAAATTAAGCAACGTTTTTTCGAGCAGTCGAGTAGGGTTTCAGTTGAATTCATCCCAAATCGTTTGACAACTGGCATACCATTTTGACAGTTTGCTCGTTAAGCGCGTTACAAACTTAGAAAGAAATTGCATAATAAACTTAAATATCCACATCTAGACCATCGATGACATGAGCTGACCTTGCCAAAGAAGCTCAAGAAATAACCAAAACAAACTAAAACAAAGACATCAGATTGAAACTAATTTTAGGGGTTTTGTTCGAGAAAAATCATTAGCTAGTATTAGCTTTTCGCGTTGTCTGGTTTTGCTTGTCAGTTTGTATGGAGAATTAACAGCATTTCAAAACATGTCAAATGATTGCATACATTCGGGGGTCTTGCTATCGGCATGCGCCAGAATTCGGGGCAATAGTTTGCTTGAATCATTTCGTCTAACAACACTACAATCTAATTAACTTAAACTTCAAACCGAAAAAAAAATATGTCCCAAGAGCAAACAACAAATCAAGGAATTGCTTTACATCTTGCCTCCCTTCTTTGCTCTTATACCGCTGAGAAGTGATGGGAATGACCCGGACCGTACCTTTACAAACTTCCACCCGAGGTAGAGTGACATGAAATTGATGAGTTTTCTTATTTGACCGTCTACACACAGTGCTGCCACTCCACCACACCAATCCTACCCTCAAACACCAAATACACTCCGACGGCTTATCACTTATAGAAATTGCAAGCAGGCGAAAGAAACAAAATACTACCAAAGCTGGCACAAACATAGTAGCTTTTTACGCGCGGAAGAGGAAAATGTGAGGCCCGGAGAGGTTAAAAAATGGCCGAAACCTTGCGCGAAAGCTTAAATGGAGAGGAGATTTTGCCCTCAGCTGTAATCAATCTTCTCGCGCAGTGCAAGAATGAAAATGATTCTTTCGTGTGTTTTTTTTACGTGTTTCGTCCACATAGGCATAGGCAGTTCCTCTACTAATGGAAGGCTTCTGTCCGTGGGGCGTATATGAGCCCGGAAGGCTTCGCTGCAGTAATACAGTAATTGGGCAGTGAGATGGAACGGTGCAAAATAAAAGAAATGGAAAGAAACTGGCGGATATATTTATATACAAATATCCAAAACAACCCAATGGGGCGAAGCAGTCGGCATTGGGAAACACAAATTGGGAGCGACGCAAGGCAATGATTTGCCAAAAAAAAAAACGAAAAAGATTTCACGTTGAGTTATCGTTGACTCATAAATCTAAATAAATGGTGCAACATTCGAAAGATGCGGCTACACATTAAGCGCTGAGTCTAGGATTAGTGGCGCGAACCAAATGTGGGAACAATGAGAAAAGGATCTAAGATACGGATGCGAGGTGTAGGCAAGTTTTTATTTGCTTTTTCTTTTGAAGAACAATTTGCTGTTTGCATTCGTCCGAATCAAGGGGGCAGTTGCGTGACCGTGATCTCAATATTTCGATGTAAAGGTTTTGATATTTGTTAAATCATAAATGTTTTAGACAGTCTGCTACAGCAAAGCCATCGAGCTATTTCCAGGCTATTTTGGGTAAATGATAGTTTGTGGTATTAATTTGAAGTTCAAAAACACAACAAAGCCCAATCAGATAAACCAAAACTATTCAATTTTTTTTCCATTATGTTATCAATGCCTTGTGATTGGAATCTCGGCATCATCTACCCCATATACAAGAAGGGAGACAAGCTAGAGTGCAGCAATTACAGGGGTATTACGGTGTTGAATACCGCCTACAAGATTTTCTCCCTAATAATGCAAGACAGACTTGTCCCATTCGTTGAAGAGATAGTTGGAAACTATCAGAGAGGATTCCGAAACGGAAAATCAACCACTGACCAGATATTCACCATGCGGCAAATCTTGGAGAAGATGGCGGAGCAGCAGCTACACTCCTACCATCTCTTCATTGATTTTAAAGCCGCATACGATAGCATAGCCAGGGTAAAACTGTACGACGCAATGAGCTCATTTGGAATCCCGGCCAAGCTTACCAGGCTTGTACGTATGACAATGACCAACATCACATGCCAGGTGAAGGTGGATGGAAAACTCTCAGGGCCCTTTGCTACCACCAAGGGTCTGCGCCAGGGAGACGGGCTTGCTGCAATATGGATCCATGCTGCTTTATTACGGAATGAGTAGATGATGAAATTTGGCTTTTTTGGTGCATGTGGTCGTCGAATTAAATAAACAGAACGCTATGGCGTTGTGCGGGTTGGTTACATTGCAATTGACATTGATTATAAAATGTATATTTTATCTTTTGAGCTAGTAGCTTTATAAGTATGTTCAAAGCATTGAACCATTTAGTCACAAATCCACTAATTTTCATATTTTCTTTTTGAAGCGATTCACGGTCCAACAATCCTTGATACATCGCACGATGTATGAAACGAAGGCTCTGCGTTTGTCATTCGAATATCCCGGCGTACATATTAACGTCATTACCACCTTCGAAGTCGTCCAAAACTTCACCTATCTGGGGTCAAAAGTCAGCACCGATAACAACATAGAAGTTGAATTGCGCGCAAGGGTGCTGGCTGCCAACCGGTCATACTACAGTCTGAGGAAACTTCTCCACTCAAAATACCTGTCGCGACGGACGAAGCTGGGACTGTACAAAACCTTTATAGTCCCAGTACTCACATACGCCTCTGAGACATGGACCTTGTCCAAAACTGACGAAACCCTCTTAGCCGCGTTCGAGAGGAAGATGCTTAGAAGGATTTTTGGCCCTGTATGTGTGGAAGGACAATGGAGGAGCCGCTACAACGACGAGCTCTATGAGCTGTACGGTGATCTTTCCATCGTGCAGCGAATTAGGCTCGCCAGGCTCCGGTGGGCTGGCCATGTCATGAGAATGGCACCGGACGACCCAGCCCGTAAAGTCCTTTTAGGCCGTCCACATGGACAGAGGAGGCGTGGTAGGCCCAAACTGAGATGGAGTGATGGCGTAGATGCGTCCGCCAGAACGGCCGGGATATTGGACTGGCAGACGACGGCGCTAAACCGTGAGCGGTATCGAGGATTGTTGCTGCAGGCCAAGACCGCGAAGCGGTTGTAGCGCCTGATAAGTAAGTAAGTATCTAACATGCAGGCTGTCATGTACATGCTTCTTACAGAAATTAAAAGTCCACCGATTAAAGGAAAGAAATGTGATAAATTGGTGCAATTGGGGGCTATTCTAACTATTTTTATTTTCTGCTTTTGACAAAAACCACAATAGCGACACAAATTGTGCATACCGAATGAAGGGACTAGGGTATCGATTTTTGTCTTCATTGAGGATTGCAAATCCTTTGAAGGGTGTACCAATTTACGTTTTGATAATCTTCAACCAAAGTTATAAGGCGACTGGCTCGATCCTTTGAAAATTTTCTGCTACGTAGGAGAGCATCAAATCAATGAAATCAATGACTCGTACAAGATGATCTCCGAAGTTTTCACCTTCAAGTCTCATATTTCCCTCGCTATCGCCAAGTTGAAGAGGAGATCGACAAGTCAATCTCCTTAGGGTATGTGATGTTGATCTTACAAGCCTAGTAAGCTTGTCCGGATGTTGGATGTTTGAAATTATAGGTTACACCAGCATCTGTAAAAACAGTGAATAATATCCAGGACAAGGTCAACCTTGTGAAAAAAAACTTATTGTTCATGACGAATCCGTTCATGCGAGTTGTACTTTGAATGATTACGAATCAAAAATCTCTTTGTGAAGATGAGTGCGTTATCGATGGAATAAACTTTCAAATGAACTGAGCTAGTCTAATAAATAGCTGGTTTTCGGAAGTTCGGAACTGAAAGGCCTTACATTATGATTTTGAGCCCGAAGGTTGAGCAGCAACTGATTTTCACATTTATGACTTTGACAACCACGTCAAAGGTTTCAGCTAACCGTCGAAGAGTTGCCCTAGAAATAGTTTTGTAGAACGACTCTGAAATAGAAGAATCGACTGTTTACAGATACGTTAAGAGACACCACCAAGAAAAACGCATCTGTTCTCTTAAATTTTGTTTAACATTGTCTTATAAGCATTGAGGATTTCTAAAAAAGGTAAGTAAAATTAAATTAAATTAAATGAACTTTGATTTGATTTGAATCCTGGTAACAAATATTGTAAATCTAATCCAATCTTTAGACAAGATGTTGTTTTCGTGTCGACGATTGTCTAAAATCAAAGTATTTGCCCTAGGGTTTATCTCGCACATACAAGAAAATCAATATTTTTAAACAAATATTGAATGTTCCTTGTTTTAAATTAAAAACCAAATCATTGGCAAACCTTTCCGGACCCTTCGCTTTAAAGAATCCGGTCGGGATCCGAAGCGTAGATAGACAGATTTACATAGCTAGTTATAAGCTGCTATAGTGCCAACCAACGCCACAGACGATCACTCCAAAACCGTACCGTACCGGCAAGATGCTATCGAAAATGCGATAGATTGAAAAAAGAAGAAGAAGTAGGGAAAACCGTGACCGAAGGTTACACAGTCGTCATGATGGGCAGCGGACGATGATGTCTACGGTACGATTGTGCAGTAAATATCGAATCTAGCTGACGGAAGCAACAAGGACGTCCATTCGACCGTCCAACCATGGATCGGCTTCTACATCATCATCAACGAACTAAGAAACGATTTCGCCGTAGGTGTGGATGCGTATTTTCACTCGAACAAATGAAAATACTGTGCGGTTAGGGGTCATTCGGTGGAAAATCGATCGACCCTCGGGGGTCTGGAACGGAAAATTGGTCCCACGTTTCGCCGCTCGATCGATGGTCAACCATTTCGAGGTTTTTCTTCGTATAAAAAGGGAAGAAGAAGATGAACAGAATACACTGGCCAAGAAAATCGATAAAGAAAAGGACATCGCACAAGCATTGGAGGGGGATCCCAACGTGTATCCTATTCTGTTCGCATCAGCGAGCGATCGGAACGTGCTTCAAGATTCGGTTGTTCACCCGTCCTGAAGAGGATTGGCTTTGGGTGGAGCTGGTAGTGTGGTTATGTGTGTGTGTGTTTGTGTATGTAACTGCTGCTTTAACGTGAACTGTCGTGCCTCGCATCGAATGATATGGAATAGACAACCGGAATGCGTAGAATGTTCTACAACGGAAGAGCAATCGTTAGGAAGTGATACAAATGTGTTCCTGGCGAATGGGGGAAAAACGAAACAAAAATCATTTCCAAACGGATTTTGACGCATCTCAAAGTTGTCACACACTCGCCCTACTACCTCCCCTTCTACACGTACCGCTCTGCCCCAAGAGTCGAGTTGCCGTTGATGGGGTGTGGTGAGTGAACCATTTCCTGGGCTTCGACCAGACCCGGGTTGAAGGAAGTCCTCGGGGAGAAAGAATGGGAAAGTAATGGGCCGGGTTTTTGGCGATGCATGGCACGAAAATTGAAATCAACAGCAGCAGCAAACTTGAGAATGTGTAGGATATGTTTGCCAGATAATGATGATAAACCGTTTCGTTCAGCTACGTTGAAATCAGCTTGAGCAGGCAGGGATAGATTTCCCATGCGTGATTGTGGCTCGGAGGAGGCATTTGAGGGGGGTGCAGCATTTGGCTAAGCTTTTTCATTTTGCAAGAAAGCAAGCACAATATAGAAAGGCGTTGTGTTTCATAAATATTCTGTTTGTATAAGCTATAAATTACGCTCATTTCTCCTAATTTAAATGAATAATTTCACAATTTCTACTCACCATTACAACCACGGCTGACTTTTGGCGATGGTTTTCGATGAAGGCAACCCATGCCAATACGCCAATCATGCTGTACGCACCGAGTGTCGCTAGATTGCGTGGGTCTGCAAATGATTCGACCAGCGGGACGGTTCCCATCGTCCAGTCACAGCACAGATCGCAAGGAAACAGTAGCAGCCAGAGATTGACGGAAACAAGATAGTTGTATGACAATTGTCGCGCTGGGGTTACTGCTACGGAGGCCGGATTATCGAATCTGAAACAGAACAAGAGAAGAAATTAATTTAGAAACAAGTGATTAAATGTTTTAGTTTTTAAAATCTTGTTTGCGAAGCATTTGCGATACGAGACATGCAAATTGCCTACTTACAGGCGCATGAAAGTTTTAGTTTCGTACTTTGCGTTCTTTTTCTCTAGTTTTGCAGCATTTTTTACACAATGTTGCATACACACTTTAAAAAACAGGTCTTCTTGTATGCGGTATACCATAAACCACTGTTGGTTGATTAGTTGATCAACGATACTTAATGGCACGACGCACGGCACAGCAAAGGCGTGACAGAACCCATCACGTAAAATCACAACCACGACCCATCGTTCTCATCCGAGGAGCTTGCTCGTTCGTGCGATCGAAAAAATGAAAGCAGTCACAAAATAATATGATCGATAGTAAAAGCTCCATATTTTTACGAGAATGAAATTAGATATTTTATTGGCGTCGGGTTGGCACGGGTTGGTTCGGTCAAATTGGCCTTCCCTTTCACGAGGTGGTTGTGATCCCTGGCAGGCAGTATCGTTGGTGACAATATAAGGTCTGCTTTCCGAGTAGCGTCGGTACCGTCGAGCGTAGTAATCGTTGGTGACATGTGACATCGGGGTTTTGAGGTGGATGAAGGATAAGTGACAGACGACAGCGGTGGGGTACCAACCAGGGGGGAGGGAGGTAAATCTCACCATTTCCTTGCAGAGTGAAACCATTTTTCTGCATATTCCACACAGTCCCAGACCCGGCTAAGACGGCTCCCTTTCCGGTAGTCGCGCAACAAAGTAACATTTCCGCGAGCCAAACTCGTCAGCGTCACAGTCACAACCGCTGAGGGAAGGATTTTGTTGTTGTTGTTGTTGTAGTTGCGCCATCACGAAGCGGTGGTACTTCTACAAAGCACCTCTGTCAGCGTAATAAAAGGAAAAAGCCAAACATTCAACACACGCACAGGTTGTTACGCTGGGACGGGGAAAGACCTGGCTTGCTGTCACCATTGCGAACTTTGGCTTGTGCGGCAAAGTCTGTGGACAGACTTACCGGGCATAGGTAGGGCACGGAAAGGACAAGGCTCTGAAAACAGTTATCCTTGACGGTCCTTGAACGGTACTGGAAACGGTGCACGGGGACCACGACCGAGACCCGTGCAAAACCTAGAGAAACGAAGTCATCAACGTTTTTGCTATTGCGCGATTTCACGTCATAAAACTACCATAAAGGTTAATAATTTTCCTGCTCCGTGTACACCGCACCCCACTTCGCTTCAGCTTGCTATGCACCAATGGTGGACGACGGGCAAGTTACAGTGGGTGGAGGGTTGTGAAGTGTGACAGGACCATTTCTGCTGTCATGTTTGCTTACGCGCGCTACTTGAGTAAGCGTGACGGTTGCTGGGAGGGTCGTCTTTACACAGCCGAGTGCAGACGATAAGCAGCGAGAATGAAAAGGTTGTGTTAGCTATTTTGAAACTTGTTTTTTTGCTATGCAAAATGATTGCTAATATATTCATTCGTAAGAATGAATTATGAATTCCAGTAGTTCAGTTAATTAAACAATCATTAAAACGAATCTAGCTAACTTAATTAACCTAACTATATAACAAGGCTATAACTAATGCGATTCCTATCGTAAGAAGCTCACATTTTGTCTTATTAATATCCATTTTTGAGCACAATTTATGACTTGCTTACACATCGTAAAACAGGACACGCCTATAACATAAACGTTACACTCCAAGCAGCTCTTAGAATTGGCAGGCGGCCACTCAGACAGTTAACGCTACTTGGAGCGTCGACATCTACCAAGAACTAACACATGTCTCCTGAAGCCTGAGTTTTCTCCTTATTGCTCGCTATCAACATTATTTCTGAGCTGCATAAACCATCGGAAATAGGTAGCATTGTTGATCAATTCATATATTTTATCACATAAGGGAGCAACTAACGCAATACTAGAAGGGCGTTGACTTCCTTTAATTTATAAGAAGAAAGATAATTGCGATACATTTTTGTGGCGATATTCAGTCCATAAGAGAATGATACGAATACCTGATTTGTGAGAATAATAAAGGTAACAGAGAGATAAACATCTAAACACAAATATATTACAATTGATTGGGAGCAGTTTCGTAGCTGTTTGTCACAACTTTTTCCATGGGATCACTCTTATACTAATACTCTTAGACTTAGCATTGTGCACTATATATTTTATTTATTTTTACTGCAATGCATTATACCCAACTTGGAATGCATTTTATGGTTGCTACATATCTGAGGTGTCTAATCGTATAGCACAATGCATTTACAACCTTGAAAGGTCTTGGCCTGCCATTACTGACATTCCTTGACATCGTTTTATCCATAACTGGATAGTCAGTGCTAGTGTTCCGATCGACTGCGATGTTCAGAGCATTATAAGAAGTAACCATTTTAAAAGAGGATAATGAGAACTAGAATCACTCAATTTAAATTCAATACTAAATAATGATGGTCTTAGTCTAAAGTTAAGTTAGTTATTTATTTTAGCGAGCGCTGTTGGATGGATCCAGTCCGAATAACAGACACCTAGCACACTAAGTGGGGTATGTGGCATCATGAGACCAACACAGAATATGAAAGAGCACATGTGTCAACTATCTTTTAACTGTTTTCAGCCCATGTTTCTGCCCTGTACTGTTGCGTTGGTGTCGAAATAATTCTAGCAAATTCTTAAGGTAGCTTAACAATATCCTATTGTAAAGGTTTAAGATTGTCCTTGCCACGCCAAATAACACCAAACAGTTGAAACGCGTTGCTTGTCAGGTTCGTGAAGTGCCAGCCTACAGTCTTACAGTACACTGAAATCATAAAATACTTTTGTTTGCGGAATTGAATAGCCTGCTAATTTGAAATCGATTAGTGTTGGCGAGCTTTTCCTAAAGAACGTTACTGGTTTTAAAGGTTTTTATCGACACCTGCAGCCTGCAATAAACTGATTCGGTACGATGTTGACGAGTTTCGATTGAGATTGTGTCGCAAATTATTGTTTTGTTAATTTGTTTTAACGAGCTTGTTAAAACTAGAACCTTTATGTAAAGTCAATCGATATTGAAAAAAATCTGAAGCAATTATTTGAAAAATTATGCTTTCCAAATTGACGGCAAACATGTGGTAAAAATTGGACAGGAAAACGACATATCAAAAACAATTGCAAAAAGATGCCTATTTTGCCAGACAGTTTGATACTGCGTTTCGCATGTACTCGGCTGTCTAACAACCAAGGTTTGGTATGCACCATTTCACCGCTACCGCCATCCGAGGTCACCAGCACCGCCAGCGAGGGTTGCCCTTCAGCACGATAAAAATGCCCTATTGCCAAATTGAAGCACCTTTAGCTTTTGCAACGTCACCCACACACGCCAGTAAATGGTCACGAATGAGAACTACGTGTGCGTGTGTGTATGTGTGTGCGCCGTTGGTAGAGTATGGATGGAATTTCAGGCGGAAAATAGCAACAGGATCCTGGGAGCTGTGAACCCCTGTGAAGTGTGTTGAGAGCCGTAGTAAAACATAAGGGCTGAGAGTGCAATAACTTTCGGTTCATCCACTCGACTAGCAGTAGCAGCAGATTTCCTGTGCGTTTGTGCTTGTGCTGATCGTTTATTTCCACCGTTTTATGATAGTTTCTTTTTCTCTCTCTCTCTCTCTGTTGCTGGGAAACGTCCATAGGTTAGGGGGATGTTTTGTTTCGGTTCGCTGTACAGCAATGGAGGTGGAGGTGTGCGATATGTCGGCGACGGCAGGAAATCAAATCATTCCAGCAAAATAACGTTTCCAATCAATTTCCTATTATAGCGTCGAATAGTTTAATGTGTCGGTCGTGCCTCACCTGTCGGTACCGACGTACCTGTCGCCGGAGCAGCTTCTGAAGCGTCGTTAGTGTCAAAGTGAACCGAGTGGTGCAGCGTTTTTCGCACAAATTTAGCGTGAAAAGAGGACACACCACCCGGCCCCCTGTCGGTTCGTGTCATGTTTGTCGTCGTCGTCGCGAAAAATAAGCAACGGATGAAACGGTCGAACCATCACGATTAGAAGCTAGATTTATTGGGCATCCTCCGGTAAAATAGGAAGGTTTGCTGCCCATCGCCAATTTGCCACCAGATATAGAAGGTGTTCCGTGGTGCGGAAAAAGCGGAAATAAGGAAATATTCATTTTAGTTTTCCACCGAAAAAGCAGCAGCAGCGTGTCCTACGAGCGTGTCACCAAATGAGCTGTCAATTGAAAAGGTGTGCCGCTATCACTGCCCTTTTGTGTTGTGTGCCGCTGTGTGTACGGTGGTACTGCGAAATAAGATCATTTTCCTCGGCAAAATGGCAAACGGCAACGAAATTAATCTGACGGAAGAACGTTCGCACGTACCGTTGGGAGAATGGTACCGCTTCAAATGGTATGCGCATGTTGTACGAACAACACAATGGTTTGAATGTGTGATAGTGCGAGATGTATGTGTACGCTTGTCTTAACAGAAGTTCCTTTTTCAGCCGGGAGACTCTACTGGGAACTGTACTTGTGCTGGGGTGGAATTTTCGGTGAAACTATGATGAAATTGAGATAAATTTACTTACGCGTGCAGAATGGCATAACGCTAAATTTGAAAGGGCAGCTTTTCATGGAATCTGTCGAAATTATGAGTCTTCCTGTTAATGCAATAGCGAGCATGCAAATAGAATTATGCTCCCTTTAAAAGGAGGAATACGACTCAATTCAGATTATAACAATCTATAGGAATTTCATAGTATTTCAAATTCCAAAAAATGTCGTTCAATCAAAATATTTGAATCAATACAAACATGTAGGGGAGGTCATAGAAGTTATTAGGATGTACTTCAATACCGCAGTATCAAATCTAAACGTAAAAGCAATATGTTAGTTTCTCATCAAAGAAAAGTTTTTGTAAAGTATACTTCAGTGAATGTAATTTTGTTGCTACCAAAAATAAGAGTTTAATTGTTGTTTTTTTTTGTATTTCAGGCGTGTCTCAGGTACCAACCTGGTGTTGGAATGATAATAATATCAATGCCTATTTTTGTATTCTGATTATTTAATCAAAAAGTTCCATACTGGGCTGGACACCGGTGTTTTGTTAATATTGTTTCTTTCTCTTGGCATAACGATGATAGGTCATGCCAACTATTTAATTGCTCACTAGACTTATTGGTGGTACTATCCACATAGTTGGATAATACGTCCTCCCTACGGGGAACGGTTCAGCTGTAATTTGTGCACAGGTCCTGTCATATAAAACCCAACGCCACTATAGCCTCGACGAACGTCCATATTGATTTTTGGTTAGCAAATGGTAACAAATTACTATTGCAAGAGCAACCAGAAGTCTTGGACTGGCCATTAGATGGTACAAGCATTGCAAAATGCGGTGTAAACAGCAGCCTTAAATGATGCATTACGGAGCCGAATATCTTACGACGATTAAGGCCTTTTGGCCATGTGTTTAATCAATGTAAAATTGTCAGACAGGAGGATCTTTCTATGTCTATGTCGAACATGTCAAACCTGCGCTGTGTTTTTAAATAAAAGCAAAAACAAATAAATTTTGAGATTTCAAAAAATCTAAAAAATAGAAAGAAACCTCTCAAAAGTACCAGTCTCGCAATAAAATGGTATTGCAGTTAGCAAGAAACCGATGGTTATTTTCGTAATAAGTTTCTGAAATATAAAGATAGTACAACCGTTGTCTTCATAACTATTACAATTTTATATCATAAGATGAAATAAGTTATTCTTAACGTTTCCTACTTTACCTACATTTCTCTATATGGTTTTCGAGGTGATTTAACAAAGTTTTAGTAGTGCCTAATTCTATTTAGCACGAAGAGATCTTGAATCTCTTTCACTTTCAAAATTTTATTAAACTCCGCTAGGCACTTGCTTCACTTGGAGATGGGTCTAATTTTAAGTAATACAGCCTGGCCATTCTTGAACAAGTAAAAAATTTAATTCTAAAAATTTTTTGGGGACTTTTGAAGACTGAAACATTTGAAAATATTGGAGTTTTAGCTGTGACAGATTTGACATAAGTATTTCATTCAAGAAATACCTTTATCATTTGAGAAGAAACGCAAAGTGCTTTAGATTTAGGTTAAACCTGCAAATATTCCGCTTAATCCTGAGCGAAATTCACATATACTTTAAACATTACTAGTTCATCCAGAGGATTTTGTATCCCCTGTAAAGAATATAATAACAAATGACAACTAGGGCTGTCTAGTGGTAGAATGCTATTGGCACGAATCTTTCATGGCAGGACCGAATGTCGAATCCCACCCAGAGCACCAACCTGTAACAAAAACTGTCTATCAATAAGTACAGTGAGTCATTGTGCGACCGTCAAGACGCAGGAGATCATAAAGTGTAGAAGAAAAAAAAAGCAGACTTCAACAAAATAATTCCTTCCTACACATGATTTACGAAGCAAATAATTTTAATTGAATGCGCTTACCAAACATCGGCATGAATTCAGCATTACCATATGCTACCCTCCCTTTCATACGCTGCGCAAATACAATGCCAACGAAAATGGGAAGACGCCCGAAAAAGGAGATTGTGCTGTTATCATAAATCAAATTAAAAACCTATCGAAAGTTGAAGTTTCCCTGCTGAATGGAATGTTGTGTTGATACACTCGGCATAAAGTCCTACGTGGGCATATCAAGCGTAGACACGGTGCTGGAGCAACAACAGCAAAAAAAGTACACATAATACGGTATACGGGAGTGAATCAGGCCGGAGCGCAGGACAGGAATGATGAGTAGGCTCTACGCACTGACATGTTTCCCATCAGCTCTGTAGCTCCGCATCGAACCTGGTTCATCCCTTCCTGGAAGCGGATCCGATGGAAACTGTGACCTATGATCTTCCTTTTATGCCTGTTTCGCATAAAAACGGATCACTCCGTATCACTCTCCGGCAGCGGGTGTAGCTGGTGGAATATATTTTGCTTATTTTATTTCGAGTACCCGTCCTGTCTCACTGCGTCCCCTTATCTGGCTCCCCGAATGCTTTGAACCTGAGCGAACGTGCGTGTGTGTCGTTTGGACCCTCGTCAAAACATGAAACATAATTTATGAACCAGCAAGCATCATCTTCCAGTCTTGGCCCCGAATTTCGTCCCTTTTCGTTGGAGGGCTTGGATGGTTTTTATTCTCTCGCACAATATTACCCCTTAACATACAGAGCTTTCCCGTTTTTGCTATATTTTTTTTTCATTGTCTCGCCGTGAAAGTGTCTTGACCTCATTCTCATTTCTTGGCTGCGCTGGGCATGAGCGTGGGATGGACTTTGCACTATGGGCGCCCGGAACAACGAGGTGCAAAGTGGGACGAATCGGGTGACGAAACCATGCGTCACGTGTGGAAGCGAGGGTTGTTTTTTGTTGCACTTGGCTGGCATACCTCCCCAGTTTATAAAACACTAAAGTGTGCGTAAGCAAATGTGGTCCCCGATACGTGTTGGGTTGGGCTGGTCGGCGATCTGTATCTGAATTTCGTGCAGGAATTTTATCCGATTTTGGTTCATCAGCACAGCGGAAGGCATCGGAATCTGCTTCACTGGTCAATCGGAAAGGTTCGGCTTGCGATAAGCGGATTTTGCATGGCTTCCCGAGTCTCAATGATACATGGAGGCGCCTGGTGTCGCGTCGCGAGTATGAGGATTATGGTGTGGGGCTGTGTTTTTTATTTATTTATTTGGCATGAAATAATTCTACCGTGCAGGCGTTAAATCAGTTTACTTCCATTTACCCCGACGCACATGGCGGTCGATCGTTTCGGTTGATGCATACCATCACGGCGGCAAGCGGCGGTATCGCATTTTTTACAACACGTCGAACAATTTTTGTGACCAAACCGTTCCACGTGAACGGGCACGGAGGGATGGGAGTGTGCGCACACGGGTATGCTCTACACTTTTGGGGATGGATGTTTTGGTAAACCTTCTTCTTTTTTTTTTGGCAAGAATTTGCACCCCACCAAACCGTTCTATCCGGCTCAGGGGGAAGCTTATTGTTACATGCCATTGATTTCGGTCCAGGGTCGGATGATGAAGCTGATGGTCGGGTAGTCGTCGTGGTGTCCGATCGACCCTTCGGTTCGGATGCACTTAATGGAAATTTAATCATCCGCTGCTGGGGATTAATTAATGTTTAATGAAGCCTTTCGTTTCGGTCGTCCTCTTCTCCAAAGGTTTGGTGGTTTTTTGGACCGATGGGACACGGTGAATTATCCCGATCTGATCGATTTTGTTGTTGCAAGTGAAGACGATCGGTGCAGCCCGGTAGAGAGGATGGTTGGTCGGGCATACGATTCTTGTAAATGGAGTCAACTGGAGCAGTGTGATGAATTATGCTTAACCAAGATATTAGATGACTATCGGCATCAATTGATATCAAAGGCGGTATGCAATTCTCACTTATTATCCAAAATGTAGCAAAATATCTTTGAAAACATACAATATAATGATGTAAGAAACTTTCATTTTACGTTGTACCTAACGTTAATAAACCGAAACAACCTTCTAACCCAAATTTTTATCGAATTACTTTATTTGGTCATGTACATTCGGAAAGTCATTGTATGCGCCTGGAAGGTATGCTTGACGCAAAACAATCGTCCAGCGAAATCTGCAGCAAGTGCCGCTTCCTTTCAATACTACAGAAAAATGATTTCGCACGCATACACAGTAATTAGTACGACATTTTAAAAATGAATGACACGTATATGCGCTGTACGACAACAGGAGTTCGTGTAACTAAGTTTAAAATATAGACATTAAACGTACGATGCTCAACAAAGTATTGTGAAATGTAACAAAATCACTAAAACCAAATGCATTTAGCTTTATAACATAGACGGTATATCATATCACAACGGTGAACCTATTAAACTGTGTTAAATTGACTTTGCCGATGTTCGTCCGCTGCACGACACTGTAACTAATGGAGGTTTTTCGCCGATGAAAATCTGTTGGTAGATAGAAAAACTTGTCGAACAAAGGCTATACCGATCCGTGGTGGGTGCCTGCGGGTACCATGGTCAGTTTGTCGGGATATGGCACGGTAGGTGGGACGCTCAAAAGCTTAACGCTTTCCCGTATTGCCGAACGCTCACACAAGGGGTTGCGCTGGAAATTTCGTACAAATATAAACCGGTACAAGAAACAGTGGTAGTTAAGGTTGAGACGAGTCTGCCATTGCTTGCAATTCGGACAAGGGCCGTGGTCGATTGTAACCCAAACGTCGGGGACAACCGACAAGGGCACGGTGGCCGATGTCACATGTTAGCAGATCGATAGCGGGACAGAGCAGAGTGTCCGATGTCCGGCTGGCGATGACAGAGAGCGTGCGTGAGTGTGTGTGTGTGTGTGTGTCGGGAAAGTATGGTACGGTGTCACCGGTTAGCAGTTTCTTCGCAGCACAAAACGACCGTAATCCTAATTAAATTCTCTCGTATCTCTCACATCGCAGAGGCGGGCTTGAAGCCATGTCGGTCGGAACCGCTGCTACCTTCGTCCGCCGGTTGTGTGTCTGATTTTGAAGTTTGATATACGACCATGGGCATCATGTTCACAGTTCCCAGCTTTCGCAACACTACCGCAGCGCAGCTTCCTCCCGGCATCGTGTCATCCAATCGATAGCCGATGAGCATTGTTGTTTATACGGTGGACCATGTTAAACCAGCCCCCGGTCCGCCCGGCACCGCTCCTACCATCCCTGTACATCACCTTATCATCTCCCAGCCAATGAAGTAGCCTGTTCTGTCGCAGCCTGTTAATGCAGCCCCGTGCTAGCACGGTTCATGGTTAGGTCGGCCAGCTTGTGACTGCAGTGGTGCACATAGTTTACGGGTCGACATAGTCGTAGTAAATCCCCCGGAAAATCACACATCGGGCAGGTGCGTAGTGTACCGTGACGTGAGGTGTAGCCTACGGCAGGACAAGTAGTTTGATTTTACAACGCTTTCGCCTAACGCAGTAGGCGGAAATTACATTCATGGGTGATTTATCATACGAGTCAGGCGTGGACCCACGAGCAGCCGGCTGCAAATGGAACGAAAGCGAACGAAGCTTCGTTTTTTTACCGTATACTGTATTAACTGAGCTGAAAGGGAACACTGCACGGTTGTTTTAATGAGGAGATTTTCTGGTTGCCCAATTTGGGTAAGCTTCCGGTGTACATGGGTCATTGACAGCAAACCTCTTGCTGCGAACCACCGAAACCGTGTGCTTTTAATTAAACGGAGAATCGTACAACAACTTCTAATGAACTGATGCATTGTTGCACGATGGGAATTGTGTATACACATACACACACATTGCGCACCTAAAACTAGCAGCAATCGGAAAATGGTACACAGATACACATTCGTATATTATCGGAATGATTGCAAAACCCATTGCATACCTTTAGGCGCAACAAGCATTAAATGATGACCGGTGTACTAATATTAGCTTACATTCCATGAATTCTTTTGTATTGACCACAACATCCACTCCTACCCTTTGCAACTCTGTATCACGCAATCCAACACACCTTCATCATTGTTTTGTAGCCAGAGAAAAGTGCTGTGAATCGACCAAAGCTACCGCTAGCATAGAGATAGCAGTCAGATCAAGCTCATTTATCTATTAAAAGATGCATTCGAATGAACTCTCTGTCGGCTTGCTTTATACCACCGGGCTTTTGCTATGTTCGATAATGCAATACGATACCCGATGCAAAGGTTAGTCGTACCGAACCTTTATCACGATTGGCAAAATTTGGTCAGCATTTTTGGAAACGGAACGGAACAGGCGGATGAGGGTAGCGTATTTAATTGGTGCCATAAAGTACGATAAATAATTACCACCGATTGACTGACTGTGTCTCGCACGGGACGGACGCTACCGTGGCGAAACGTTTCTGGGGGCCCAGTGTCCTGCGAATTATATGCCAGGCAACCCGAGCATCGATGTGCATTAGGCGACAAATTAATCGAATCGGTCCGTATCGGTCTCTCGCTGGACACTGCACCAGTGGCACTATACAGCGTAACCTCGCCACTATACGGGTCCTCACTGTCACAAACCAATATCCGATGACCGATTGGTTGCTGGCTCGATCAACTTGATACTCTTTCTCTGTCGCTCACTGTCTCTCGGTTACGGTCGTAATCAATTTTTCGGCGTTTGCATACCTTTCGGGGTGACAGACTCTGTCTGGCGAACCGAACCACGAGATTGATAGCACGAATGTACTCACCTGGTAAAAACGGGCAGCTGGGAGCCCATGATCTGCAGCCGAGCAAACAGCAGCGCTACGGTGGTAACGCACAGGACGGCTAGTCGGCGGGAGGCTTCGTGCGGCCACCAGCCCGTCGGTAGGGCGAACGTTTTCCCGCTCATCATCGAGCGTGCCAGATGGTAGATGTCACCGAGCCGAATCTGCGCCACCAGTGAACCGGAAAAGAGAAAGAAAAAAACAGGGGATGAGTGCCGATGATTGAATTATTCCACTGCCGTACACTGGCCTGGCTGCAAGGACAAAGTCTGCAAGGGTTCGTCGGCACTAATGGCTTGCCGGAGAACTGGAGCAACCTTTGACTTGGAAGTCGTTGTGTTGCTTTTGCATCGCAAACAGACATCAATTATTACTCGGGGTGGTAGGACTATTTGGCGCACGGGATTTTGAAGAAGCAGTGGACGCATTGTCCGAGTTCGAGCGTTACGAGCCGGAACACAATGACTCAACGATAACCAACCTTGATGAAGAAATAATGGATCCTCGGGCAACACAGTATTGAGCGGTGTCGGGTAGGCACCGATGTGATGTCGAAAAGATAAAGATACTTTTTTCCCCCTTTGGGACGAAATGTATATCCAAAGGTGTTTCCCTTGCGGTACTTGCGGAGCGATATTTTGGAAGGTGTGGAAAAACGGGGATATAATACGAACAGCCAGCCAGCAGCTGTGCCCGGGTTGCCGAGAGAATAACTCTATTAGCAGTGACTCATTCGACTAATGGAATTGTGTGATACAGGTTCCGTAAAGACCGTTGAGTTACATCCATTGGTAATAGAATGTGCCCATGAGAAGGGAAGTTATTTTTTCCGCCGAAAGTATCTCTTTTGTTTTTACATTTTTTTTTTGCTCGTGGAATGATACTCTTAAGCGTGGTACTCAGCACACCACATGCCGATGATGAGAGCAACTACTCGTTCTACAGGCGTGTGCTATGTACTCCAACTACATCTCTTGAAGGTTTCTTACGTTGCATCATTTAACCGTAATGTGTCCTTGCGGGAGTGTTCGCATGCACAGTACAGGAGACAACAAATGGACACCGAACATAACCGGTTGCGTGAACCCTTTGCATCATCTTTGGCAAACCGTGCAAGGTGTACAGGCGGAGGTAAAAATGCTATAAAACGTGCCAACGGAGCACTAAATCACATACTCTCTTAAACTGACACGTACATGCGTGGCACAGCGACGCAAAGCGGCTTTCATGGATGATGTGAATGAATTGTGGCGCATTTGTCTTGCCAAACCTACACACACACACACACACACGGACGCACGCGCGCCAACCAAACATGGGATTCGTACGACGGACCAAATAATCTTACCAGATTATTTAATGCGCTCTCGACGCGTTAAAGCACTGCCCGGAATGTCGGTTTACCGGCGGGTATAAGCCGACTCTTTGTTTTTGTTTTCGCTTCATATAAGTTTTTCTTTTTAACGCCCTCCCCCTCCCGGCACACATTAGCTGGCAGCTTCCTGGGAGGGGCATGTTACACGCCCCGACATCATTATCATCAGCGGCAAACGAGCTCACTTAAGGCTCGTAAACTATCTGTTTATGCTTTGCAAATGGACCCGTTGCGGTTGTTTACCGGGAAGCTGATGAATGGGTGGGTACATTTGACTTTTTTCTTCCCGACCGTGAGAGTGATGTTGACTAAGTAGCGACGCATGCAGTCATTAGAAACGAAAACCGAAACGATTTATCGCTACCATGCGAAGACTTACTTGGAAGACACTCTCCCTTGCTGTGAGCAGCGTATTTGGGTTTAGTTTAATAAATTGGTCTCCATTTGCAAGCGGCAAGCGCTAAACACAGTTTCAGCACAAATTGTGCAAACGTTGCTGTTGGGCTGATATTTATTTACCCCTTACAAAATACAATTCCCATCGTAAACAGGATGTTCAATAATCCCTCCCACTAAACAGCCACCTGCATCGTCATATCATCGCACCTTTAAATGTTCGCTCGGCATAAATTATGATCGCAAAAGCAAACATCATTCCGAGTCCGAGTGGATTCCCGTCCGCAACAACAACAACCACAACAACAAAAAAAAAGAAAGTCGCTCCCAAAAAGCCCACAAAGCCGCTAGTCTTTGCTCCATCGAGGTAGCGGCGAGCTGATTCAGTTTTGCTTTATTTTTTGTTGTTGCTTGGTTTGGTTGGTCGTTTGGTTGGGGTTTGGTACGAAATTTTAAGCCTCACTGGTAACCGTTAGTGCGGTGGGGCTTGCGCTTGGCACAAACGGTGGCGGCGGTGGCTTTCGATGGGTATACTTTTCTTTTCACGTATCCGAAAGCGCTCCGACCACCAACACACAACCGGTATGATGGTGTCGATTATGGAGCGAATATTCCAGCGAAAAAGAGAGCCACCTCTCGGTGGTGTGCTTGTGGTGATTGCTGATGATTATGCTTGCCAAATTGCAACACAGGGAACGTGTGTGTGTTTGTGTGTGTGGGGGGTGGTACGGGATTTTCCAACATGAGCATAAATAGTTTGCAGTGGAAGAGAAATAACGCTACCCATTTTAACTCTAGTGTCGAGGAGGGATTTATACCAGACCGTGCTTAGTTGAGACTGGAGAGCTGAAACCGAGGCACGGGTGGTTTAGGATTGTTTTGGTGAAAAGTTTTACCATTGCAACTGGAACGGTAGAACGGTTCCGCAACATTCGATAAAGCAAATATGGCCCAGGCGCGCTGGTAATCAACGGGCTGATCGATAGATGTGTCGGATGTAGCTATACTTATTTTCACAAAACGCAGGTGCTCTGAATTTTAGCAATTGTTTCGTTACGATCGAGGTTATGGAGCGCACATACACACATACATCACAACCACCGCCACAAGCGGCTATCAACGGTAGGATAAACTAACGCAAAATCACGACCTGCAACTAGCGCCCGAATGCTCGCCGTGTGATAATGCTTCCACATCGAGGGTAAGTATCAGGTGCTGTGGAAAAATTAAACATTTCCCTGCTTCCTAATGCAAGCGGTGCTTATGCATCCACTCGTGCTTCTTTACACGCTTTGCTGTCATCCACGGGCCGGAAATATAATCATTCCGCACCACGTTCCATGGTTCGGTGAAATGGAGCTTTCATACTTTACACTTGGCGCCAAAGCGATACGATTGCCTCCGATCATTAGTGTTTAATTTTCCGCACCGCTACTTACGCTCGGGTGAGCGTGAATTGTAAAATAAATCGTAGCGTGCAAAGTGGGAGGTAAGCCGTGTGTCGTTTCAGTTGACGCAGAAGGAAGGTTTGATCAGCTTACAGATATTACAAATATTAACATTTTACAGTGCGCGCTGGCGGATGAAATATTATTGAAACTGGTTAGTTTTGATATAACGATTAATTTTTAACAGTACGGAGTTTTACGCGGCACTCGAAAAGACTAATTTAACATTCGATATCGTTTCTGTGGACATGCATTTCATTGTGGTGGGGTTCGATTTTGTGACCAAAGTTTTTATTTCAACAGTTCTGTCAAATTAATTTCATAGTCTACACCCTCCAGTGCTTCTCAAATCAGTTCCTTGTTGTAAAAGTGCATAGCATGAGAAAATAATTTTCATATTCTTGAAATATTGATCTAAAATTCGAAATTAGTGGAGTTTAATTTATGTTTTTATAATAAACAAGAATTGTTGGAAAAGAACAATACAAAAATGAAACTTCCAACCACGGAAACGAAATATATTCATCAGACGTTTAATAAAGCCCTTTTGAGAAATGAAAAAAATAATATTGACATTCTTAAAATAAGTCAAAACA
Source organism: Anopheles maculatus (assembly GCA_002091835.1). Taxonomy (NCBI): domain Eukaryota; kingdom Metazoa; phylum Arthropoda; class Insecta; order Diptera; family Culicidae; genus Anopheles; species Anopheles maculatus. Next base: position 160,152 of record KZ062047.1, on the reverse strand, counting down.
TGTTGTATTGTTAGGCTTTTATTAGGCTTGAGGGAATGTTTTAATATTAGCTTTTCTAGAGTATGCTATGTTTGCTGTTAAAAAAAAAAAAACACTGACGGTTCAATCAAACTAGTTTTATTGATTTTATCTTGAAAATAGGATAATACTATCGGGGTCCTTTCGTTTAGCTTCACTTTCTAAACTGCCGCACGACCCATTCAATCCATCTGGCACCATACGCCGGATGGGAGACGTTCGCAATGCATTGTCGGTTGAAATTGTGTTCCATTCTTTGTCGCACTCGCTGCTATTGAATAGCGCGGCGCAACAATTGCGTTTTCAGTCGAGGTGTAATAAAGGACGCTGGTATTTCTCTCGCTCTCTCTCTCTTCCAAACCGTCCTGTGAACGGCAGGTTTTCCCTTGGGCACGGTTTACTTGCATCAAAGAAACGTTTCTTACCGACGAGCAGTTCGTGCAACCCAGTTTGGAAGCCTAGGAAAAGTGTTCGGTTCAGTTGTATACATCCGTATTCCGTCCCTGTGTCCTTGTGCTTTGTCCTTAGGAGTACAGTAAATATTTGAAATATGCATAACCCAAGAACAATTTCAAATAAACTGGTGCCGTTCGACGATTCATCATGCACCACCCCGCAGTGATACAGACACATCCAAAGGGCATACACATACAGCCAAACTTTAGTAGTATTGTATGTCCTAGAAGAAATAACAGCACGTTTGACAGTGTAAATGGGATAAAAATATGTGTTCAGCAAAGATGCAATCAAAGCAAAAAGTTGCAAATTTATGCTTATTTTACCTAAACTTTGCATCTTCCTGTAGCAGCTTAACTAGGAATTGTTGGTAAGAAAGAGAGCAAGTCGTCCTTTTCCTTGCTTTTGTTACACTTTTTCCAGCATGTTACACCTTTATGGCAATGCAATAATAATGCTGTTTATGGACGATTGACTTTGAGCACTCGGTACGACGCTAACAGAAAGCATCCGAGCAAAAGGTTTCGAGCAGCGGGAATCTGTACTATCTACGTATATGGAGAAGAATTCATTTCGTTCAAATGTCCTTCGGTTGGCTTTTCTTCATTGACAATCGATTTACTTTTACATCGTTTCCAGGAATGGTTTGTGTTTTTTTTTCTTTCGATTTCAACTCCTAGATCATCGCCGAACCGAATCGAGAAGAAGTCAGGGAACATACAGACACACACACACACACATACACATTTTTGATATCGTGATTTGAATTTATGCTCTCAAGTGATATCGAATTTATATGCACATAAACAGGAATGTGCGGGGGGCAAGGTGGATTCTTCTAGCGCCAATTTTGATATGATTTATGGGAAGAGTGCGAGAAGGAGAGGTCGCGATATAAAGCAGAATAATATTTTATTGTGATTGATTCTTTGCACAGCAAGGCTGATTGACGAATACGTTTGGAAGGAGAGCAAAATGTGAAAGATCTCTAATAATATGCACGATAAACTAGAAAAAAAAGTACATACAAATAAATTGCTATTAAAGATGACATGAGCATAAAAAAACCCAGCTACTTTCATTGAATTAAATATTTATTACAAATGAAATGAGAGTAGAAAAAAAACACTCATAACAATGATTCGGAGAATAAAAGGAAACAGTAAAAAAAAGCTTGCCCGTCGCACTGTCAATCATTCAGCAGCATGTACAGAGCAGAAAGATGAAACGTTAAATTTGAAGTATAAAAAAAATTAAAAATAAATCCTCCCCTATAATTGACACAAATAGATACACGGCGCAGCGTGCTGCGTGGAACGAGAACGAGGACGAAAGGAACACAACTTGACAACAGGAGACTCTGCACGTTGTGTACCATTAATCATATGCACCGATTGTTGCTTGGTACAGAAATTAATTTTACCTTCGTTTCATTTATCATAGTTTAAAATGAGTTCCCGCAAATTTCCTCCCGCGCCTACAGTCCCGGCTTCCTGGCCGGAAAACTTCACTATCAGCCGTTCATTAGTTTCAATTACAGTGTGCTGCAACGATTGTAACGCACAGTATGTGTGGCGTATCTGCCAACCACCTTCACAACGCACTGGGACATCCGCAGTGTGTGAGTAACTGTTGAGGCGAGTTTGAATCGTGGTGGTGGAAGCCGTTTGACATGACGCGTAAGGCAGTACGAGGACCTGGTGCCGTGGTGCATAATTTATGCGGCTCAGCTTTTTGAGGTAGCGATTGTAAAACTTCATCAACCAGAACCGTGCCCGGCAGCTGTCGGTCGGATGCTTTATGCGTGCGTAATACACAACTCTGCGGCTGTGGCAGTTCGTCATGGGCGGTGAGATAATTGTATGCCAAAAATTGTGCCTGTTATCCGCGCCCGTCTGGGGTGTGCACGATGTTAAAAGTTCGGCGTTGGAAATAAGGCACAGGAAAACATATGTAATTATCGGTTCATAGTGACTAGAGCGTGTCTGGGAGTGGATGCGACGGAGAGCAGTCCGTTTATTCCCGTTCATCTCCACCACATCGGCTGACGGTGTGGTGTGTCCCTTTACCAACCCTGTGTCTGCATCCTGATCCTCTCTATTTGCAAAACGTTTTTCATGTTCGGTGTGGAAAGTTTGTTAAAAATTCATTACATTTTGATTTATGCTTACCGCGACGCGAAACTTTTGTCGGCATGGCACGGTGGCAGACCTTTGAGAAATGTAGGAGCCAGGTGCTGGCGGCAGTTGTGACAGGATGAGATAATTTTTCAGCTGTTTCGATGCGATTCGCGTTTTTTTGTGTTGAAGAGCGGGTTTATGGCGTGGTGAAATAAGTTTGAAAGATGTCGGTTGGCAAACGTGTTTCAAATTTGAATATTTGAAAGGGGTTTGAAAAATTCAAAATTTTAAGATTAAGAGCCTATAATTTAATAGACATTGACCATCAATTTATTGGCTTCTATGATAAATAACACATGCGAATTTTTCCCACTTGATTTTATACAAAAAAATGATCGCTTACGTCTAGATATGTGTTCAAATTTGCTGAGCGTTGCGTTTCCATTGTCTTGCAAACATTTTAATTCACACAAACACAAAAAACAAGTCCAAAAACCTGTACAAAATACATTCTGTTGGAAGTGGTCAGTCTAAAATAAAACCCAAACACAGGTAACTCAAGTTTTACCGACGCACTAAACGTTCCAAAAACAAACAAAATGCAACGCGCACCGGCTTGTTGGCCGCCTGTTTCTCGGTTCTACTTTGCAGCTTGGGTAGATGGGCGCATATTTATTGTTTTCCGTGCGTCCGTGCAATAATGCATTTCCGTGCGTATTGTGCGGAATGAAGTGAATGGACAGATAAAAATGAAATGGTGCAATGGTGCTGTGCAACCGGTTCGACGGTTTCACCGTGCGTAATTACCTCCGGTTTTGTGAGCGATCTGTTCCGACCAAATTGAATGGGGGTTGTGAATGATGAAAATTTACAATGAAAAACGGGCACAATTTCTAGGAAGTGTGGTCCGGCTGCTGAGAGCTATGATGAGAGCGAGAATTATTAGTAAGGAATAATTTGGGAAGGAGTAACTTCAACGTTGAATGTAGGGAAATCATTGTTTGAGGTTTAAAATCTGTAAGGGGTTTGCTCTAGAATTTGTTTGTTGTGATCACATATGTAAGTGCATGGAGATGCTTTAAACCAGAGGACCAGTCAGAGACGATAACATATTTTGCTAGAAACATTTGCTAGAAACAATAAACGAACATTTTGAGTGAACAGAGAGTAGCTGAAGGCCTAGAATCAAGGAGCGTAAGGAAGTAAAGCATGCAGTATGTAAAATAGTAAAAGCATGTGCTTTTCTACTAGGTTTGGAAACAAATAAAGGCTGTTTTTAGGAAAAGTTTTTGCTGGATCTCCTCATAAGATTCGAATATGAGGATTCGCCATTGACCAGAACAGGTAATAGTCCGATGGCGCTACATCTGATGAATACGACGAGTATGGTACAAAACAGCAACATTTCCCGTAAATGAAATGAAATCAGCCATATACGTATAAGTGGCGAATCGTGTAAATTGCAACATCCAGATCTTAAATGTCGTAATACAGCTTGGTGCTGGTGGACGTATAAACGCAATCGCTTGATCGAAGTTTGGGCCTGCTACGGCTTCACTGTCCCAGCTTAAAAGGATTTGGTTTGTCTGGCGTATTCCTTATGGCATGCCCACCGAAACACGCTGAATCTAATTCGCTGCTCGATGGTCACCGTAAAGCTCGTGGACCATCCTTATCTCGAATGCGGCTAAGAGGGTTCCGTCAGTTTCAGACATAGTCCATGTCTCAGAGGCGTGTATGAGTACTGGGACTCTTAGTGAGTAGAGAAGTTTGTGGTTTTCATCCCGTTAATCTCCAATCCGAACAGGTTCAGCGCCGCATGCTCAATCCTTTGGTAAGCTTTTGCTACGTACGAGAGCCTCAATTAAATGATGTTTAATTCTCGAACGTTATCTACGATCTGGAACTGATTGATTAGGAACCGTCCTCATCATATTTTACCTACATATTGTACATCTTATTCCTTTCATTCTTTTAAAGATTCTACGTTATTAGCCATTAGTGGTAACTAGGTTTAAGAAAAGGTGCATTGTTTTGATGGTAAAATAACTGATACACCGAAGCTATAGGAAGTTGTCATAAATTTCCAGCGATCACGGTGACGCTATCGATAATATATCAGTATTACGATCAAACGAAGTAACCCGGTGGTATATGCGACAGCGGCAGGACCGGGGTTCAAGTCTCATCTGGGACGTTCCTCCATAGTGAGTACTGACTATCCACTATCCAATGCGGTAACAATAAGTTTAGTAAGCCAAAAATGGCAGGCATTACCTAAGAGGTCGTTAGGCCAAGTTAGAAGAAGAAGAAGATCCAACGAAGTGCAATATGAATAACATTTATATATCAAAATATTTAAACATGAAGCACTATAAAGGTACCAGTTAAGAAATTTGTAATTCCATAACTTGAATTGTACATTGTGGTTCATTATCAGGTGAATGCACGTCAACAAAAACAGAATCAGAATTTTACTTTAGCACGTCAAACCAGGTGAGAAAAGTTGTGCACATCAAAACAACAGGATAAACCTCATCCGTATTGCTGTTTTGTTGTTATATTCGCCTTAACAACAGACAAACAGTACGGCGTAGGGTTTGCGAGCACGATTGGATTGTAACACCATCCATCTTGCCATCCTCATGCCCCGTGGGAAGGAACGCCCGGCACGAAAGGATGACATATGGCATAAAAGTTAGCTGTACAATGTCTCTCCAAGGACGCAACTTTCACCAATCCTACTGCCTCGCTCCCCCTTTATCATAAGTCTCACACGGTTGCAGGTAAGCTAAGAAGAGTCCGTTTCTTACTTTTACCACACAAAAAGGGGTTGCATTAGCACTGCCCGAGCATCGTTGGGTGGTTGGATGGTTGGTTGTGCATTTTATTTTACTTGTTGGAGAAGAGAAACTCGTAGCCGCCGAGGGTTTCCACATTACGTGGTCGGTGGTTCTAGTGAAAATAAATGTGTTCTGAGGAGTGTCTCAAAGTTTGGCAAAGCTTCACACACATGCACAGAAAAAAGAAGGATAGATTCCATCTGGAATAAAGTTTTATAGATAATTTTTGGTTCTTATTTTCAGTAAAACTCTCTCTACCATACTTTGATGGCACAAGACATCAGATGTGGAGCTTTAGCGAGGGGCAAAAAAAGAGAGAAAACGGACAAAGGTTAGCAACGGTGCATGCTTCACAGACCAAGTGAATGTCGCAGTTACCACCGGAATATTTCCTTTGAACACAAATTCATAGTAACAAAGAAGCGCGAAAAAGAAGACAACGATACGCGACCTGCATACACTTTATCAGATAGTAACTTTTCGCGTCAGCATCCCTTGCGGCATCCCCGTTAGATGTACGCCGTGCTTGAGAGGCTGTGTGAGTTCGGTGGTACCCCTTTGACTAAAGTGATCTAAGCAAAGGAGCAAAAAAAAAGGACGGAAAATTCGCGACCCACTCACATTGTGACGGGACCGTATCCCACATCAACGCTGCGCAGAAAATCGTTCCTTCTCCACACTACAGCCATAGCGAGTCAAAAGGCACTTGGGTAGAAAAAGTTTTCCAACATTTCATTTCCCAGTGACCAAGATCCGAAACGGCGCAAAGTGGCACACCGTTGAGGCAAAGGCATGCCCGAAGTCATGTGCGTCCATGGATTCTCGTTGTCTTTCGTTTTCAATATCGCCCTTTACCCAGGCGTTAGATCCACGGGAAGGATTTATTATGCATGATATCAAGGACATGCGTGGCTCACCTACGGGAACCGGGCACAGCAACGCGTCGGGTATCATGCACCCGGGCCGGAATGGTACCGGTGGGCCAGATTTATAACCTCCCGTGGCGAACGGCAATAGCAATGGCTCTGCTTGCTTCGAGTGTGGCTTTAATATGTTCATCGACACCGGCGCCGATGGTGTCAGAGTGGTAAGAGGAAGCGTTGTTATCGAACTCCTGGCATGGGCCAAGAGGTTCGTGTGCTCGGGTTCGGGGTTCAGAAAACCCACTTTATGCGAGTCTGGCGGTTGATGCTGGGTGACCTCCGTGATCACGGTTCGTTTGAACTTTGCCTCAACGAACCGACCGAGAGAGAGAGAGAGAGAGAGAGACAGGGAAAAAAAGGATTCAGAGTGTTTGGTCGTCACCCACCGAGTGCGCTTGGGGACCCTCACTAAAAATAGCGTAGTAAAATCGGTTGCGTATAATTTATGGACAAACTTTTTTTTCCCTCCCCTATTCGTTGCATGTATTGTGGGGGCGCCGCTTTTTGTAGCCCCTTTTTTGCGCCTCATACAGTCTTATTTTATCAGTAGCATTCTTCATGTTCGTTTCGGGCAAGGAACACCAACACGATTACCGAAAGTTTGGTAGTAACCTCGCGACTAGTACAACGTTGCCTGACGGAGCCCTGATAAAATCCTTCGCCGCAAGAAAGAGCAAGCAGCGAAATAGTTTATCAACCGAACAGATGGAAACTGGTGTAGGGGGCTAAGGCTAGATTGAGACGCTCGGAACACGAAATTGGTTTATCGCGATTTTTGCAACCTACCGTGGGTTGATTTATCGCTTGCCTATTTGTCGTTGCCTATTTCGAGCATGGGCAAAGTATTTTTTTTGTGATTGTGGCTAGATGTTTTATGATTGGAATAATTGGAGCACTGTGTGTCGTGTGGTTCGTATGGGAGTAATTCGTGCACGAAGTGAGTGATTTTACGCAACAAATAGCCTTTTCGACTTTACCTTCGTGTAATTATTTTGTTTCTACGCTTTCACTTTGTTTTCCCTATACCCACAAATAACTTTTCTCGTTATTGTTATAATATGCTTTTCATCATATTGCTGAAAGTCATGCAGAATCAATCGAGCATGTTTCCAACAAAACTGAATCATTCTGCACCGCTACGTACCGGACAGCAGCACTGAAAATCGGCATCGAAGATCGAAGGGAATGTTTTACAATATCCGGATCCCGTGCAGTGATGCGTCGGACTAAGGTAAACAAAAACGGAAACTCGGTCCCACAGTAACCCCACAGCAATGAGGGATACGAAATTTGGAGACACAGTTGACAGTGGTATTGTTTTCGCAAGCGAGCAAACGCCCGACGAAGGGATTGTGCCGGCGTCGGTGTTGGTAGGGCGGTGTGTTTGTGACGCTCGAACGGAAATGTACACAACATTATGCTCCATGTGGTACGATTCGCATGCTGTCCTCACATGCTGCCGCTGTAGCTGCTGCAGTTGTTTCGTTGTGCTTTCATTAGAATGAAATATGCGTTCGTAGTCGTCGTCATCGTTGCTGTCGACTTGCGTCTTGCGAAATGTTATCGGAAGGATACGCTCGAACGTGTACGCATCGTAAGAAAACTAATCTCACATTTCCCGCACCATGTCTTACGATCACCAAAGTGCCAGAAGAAAGGCAGGGAAAGGGAAGAGGAAAATCTTTTTCGGGGTCCCTTTGTTCGGTGTGAGAGATCGGTCGCATAAACACGCTTGGCCCAGGCAGTTGCTTCGTTTGCCACTTTTCACCGGTTAAACTCGTTTGTCGATGACGAGAAGATGAAGCCGCCTCGAAGTAGCAGTTGGCCACCAATGGCTTAACTTTTCCGATGGGTGGTGAACGAGGGTTCGAAAGACAGAAAGACCGGATGGGACGGTGTAAGCGAATAGCAGTACATATGCTGTCTCGAACGGTGGTACATTTGTCTGAACTTTGAACTGATAAACTACCGATCAGTACGGGGCAGAGGGACGGTGAGGATGAAGATACCGGCATACGGGATGCAATTGTTGACAGTTCCAACAACAACCAGGCGCCTCCATGCCCTGGTTACTGTTTGAACAATGACAGTTTCAACATCGTGCTACAGCACCAACCATGAAACAATAGAGCTATTGCGATGCGGAAAGAAAAATATCCGACACATACAGAGTTACACACATACACGTAGCTATCAGTATGTGATGTTTCTTGAAGCAGAAGTGAGTTATCCTTTGGGGTATTATCAATCACAAGTCCAGTACGGCAGAACAAAGACCGAAAGGAAGATCAGTTGCTTGGTATACTTGAAAATGGGACGAGAAGTCGAAAAACGGGCAGGAACAATCAAGGCTAGCTAGTACAATAAAGAGAAGTCTACGAGTGAGTGAGAATGCATGAGATCCAAGAGATGAGCTTGAATACTGTAACTGATTTTGGGTATGATATTTGAAAAGCGATTATGGAATGGAATTGCACTTTCAAATAAACAGTTTTTGAGTGTTTTAAGTAGTTTCAGACCATCGGAATACGATAAAATTGCTAATTTTGTGACTCGATAAATCATTGTATGACAATTTAAAGTCGTTATATGTTTAATTTAAAGTCGTTAGGGGCGGCCCGGTGGTGATTGCGACAGCAGTGCCGGTCTTCACACGGCAGGACCAGGGTTCAAGTCTCATCTGGACCGTTCCCTCATAGTGAGGACTGACAGAAATGGCAGGCATGACCTAAGAGGTCGTTAGGCCAAGAAAAAGAAGACATGTTTTGTGGTGGTGGTAGTTTCGCCAGTCCTCATACGTTAGGTCGGGATATCGACTCCCATCCGGATTTTTTCTCAGTACGCAGGACTTTCTTTCTCGTTACGGATATAACCAAGCCAAGGAAGCAAGTAATGGCAGACCGCGACGAGCCAAAAAGGACGCCAAAGAACTGATGACTGGTGATTTTAATTGAAACCTACCAGAAACAATATTCTATGAACAAAGGAACGTCCACAAAACGTAGAATAAATGACGCCATTTTGCCAATGTCGAAGTTTCATTTTGCTTTCCGCGGATAGTGGAATTGTACACTGTGCCGCCAATGTTCCCATTTATCGTTTTATTTCACCGCTGTAAAAGATCCAAATCCATCAACACAGTACTCGCCATAAAACCTTACCGTTTGTCGAAGGACTTTTGCCGAGTCCCAATACTCCGATGCAATCGGATACTTGAACTGACAGTGATAAATCTGATATTATTTATAGCTGCACTTGAAGCATCGATTGACGTCTTTATCGGTTTGCTTGCACCGAAGGATGCGATGAGCGCAAGACCGTGCTGATTCACAGTAATTCGTTTCCCAAGCGCGGTAAGAAAGTGAAAAAAAACTCCAGAACTATTGATGCGAAATGAATGCAGTGCTTAGCTAAGCTTCGACCGCACCAAGCAACACAGCTAATCGAACCCGGGTTCCGGGGGACGTGGAGTAAGCAAGTGAGTAGATGAAGTAATTCTGTATCCGTCGACCATATTGCCATTTTGAAAGTCGAGTGAAATAAATCAGTGGAACAGGGAAGATGGGGAAGATCTGGAGTTTTTATCGTTATTGGAACATGAGAGCGTAGTGTTACTAGGTAGTGTTACAACGGTGACGTCAATGAAAAATCGTATCAGTTTTTTTATTTACAATTTAACTTTGTATTGAGGGATTTGCTTTATAAGGAGCAAATCCCAAATTTTAAAATGAAAAAAAAAAACACCGAATTGCGAAACACAAAAATATATTTTTACGAAATGAAACACACAATGGAGACGCCCAGTGTTTTGTAGAAATTTCGCTTCGTAAACCCAAAATCATTAACTGGTGTGAATATCTCGAAGATATATTACCGTTTGACAAACACCAGACATAAGGATCACATTTTTCTAGTTGCAACCCTTTACACAGCCTCCTCTCTCGCGAACCTCGCGTTGATCCATTCATCATTGTCGCAGTAAAAATGGGATCGACCATTTTTCCACTGCCGATATTTTTCTGAACTAATCCGATTCTTCCCAGCGGATAAAAAGGGCACATTTTGCGAAACGAAAGCTTTCCGCTGCGAAAACGGGAACCCCTTTTCTAGGGAGGGCCGGTGTGCAACAAATATTTCCCGAAATCCATCTTCAGCGAAAACAAAATCCGCTCCGGCTCGGTGGTCCCACGAATCCTTTTTTGTCCTTAAGGTTTCTGGCTTATTTTGTGAGGGTGGTACAGAAAAAAAGTGATTGGATTGCTGGGGTTCATGCAATGGAACAAAGGAGGTGCTTTTTTTTCTCTTCTTGTTGTGGCTTCTAGTAAAGCTAACATTTTCCCCCCGAGGCTCGTTAGCCGGCTACAAGTCGGTTAAGTCCGCGGGTGGAAAATCGCGTTCGTACAACGGATAATATTCATTTATTATTCGCCCCTGGTTGAGCTGTTCGTGCTGTGGCGTAGTTTGCTACGGTCCGGAGCACACTCATATCCCCTTTTGCTGCACAGCATGTGAGTTACAGTTAATCGATTCGAGGTATTCTTCAATCCTCCGGCCGAGGGATCGATTTTGGGGAGCAGGGACTAAGAAAACTCTTTCTTTGCGAAGATTCGTGGTAAAAGTGGAGAGATGGAACCGAAATCCATGTAAAACCTCCTGCTGGGACAGTCAGCCGTGGTGGCGCATCGTTTGGAAACGGTTTAAGGAGCTTTGGACCGAAAACTTCTTGCGGAAAACCACCAAACTCGTGTGGTGCACAGTTATTGACTATTGAAGGGGGCACTTTGGCGATGTGTATTGGCTCACGATGATGGAAAGTGAAATAACTCTAACGGCATCCACTTTCAAGCTTTCAACAAAGAAGAGGGATTTTAAGAAATAGCGGCCTTTCTAGGCATCACAATGGGCGACACCGAGATACACAAAAAAGCATGAAATCAATTTCCACGGATTTGTGTTACATTTCTTCCGTTTCTATGTTGAACCTTGCTCCAAACACTTCCTAACGTTACCATTGATAAATTCATTGAAAGCTAGGATGTTTATGAAAACTTTCCAACCAACTGCGAGGAACCCGTAACGCCCGAAATGGTCAAGCTGAAAACAATCAATTTTCCTTGCAGGCGTTTAATTTTTCTCACCTTCACTTCATCTTGTCCAAACAGAGTTGCTCCGGGGATGGGGTTTCGGAGCGTGGACGAGACGCAACTCTCACTAATTACTCGTTCGATCCCAAAAATCGTCTAGAGCGGCTTTGCCATTGTTAATGACCACAGCTGACAGGAATAAACCTTTCCAGGCCGAAGAAGGAACGTAAGAGAACAACGGAGTGGTTGTACGGATCGGTTTTTCTCTTTTAAAATTAATTGATTTTTCACCATAAAGGAAGAAAAGTTTCTGGCTCCCAAACGTTTTTTGTGGGTTAAGGATGAAGGATAATAATGGATTTTCCGGCGGTAAACCCATTCGATGACAGTGTGTTGAGACACACGAAAAAAAAAAGGGACGAGAAAGGATTCGCCCAGCCGATGTTTACCCTATTAGAATTACCGAGAGTAGGGAGCACGAATTTTTGGGCGCTTTTAAGCTAAAGTTGTGAATGTTTTGCTTAAAAATGTTTCACTAGTGATTGTTTTTTTTCTTCTTCTGTTGATGCACGTCCTAGTTGTTTCCTTTGCCCTATCCGAACTCAGATGAATGGTCAAGTTTTGCTTGTGATGTGAAGATTACGAAATTTCATTTCAAGACCCTTTTGCTGTCCAATTTCATTCACCTCAGGCACCACGGTGCGCCCATCCTGCCCGAAAGTGAAGTGAAAAGTATTTCAAAAATACATTACGCTCAACGCTTGTGTTTTAAGTTCCTTTTTTTTTGTTGTTGTTGCTCACGTGATGCGGTCCCGAAAACTTGTCCCAAAATGGTGGGAAAGATTAATTTTCACATGGTTGCGGTTTTTGTCTTGTAGACGATGGGAAAAGAAATCGAAGAAAGAAAAAAACGATGAAGAAGTTGGTAGAAGAAAGATCCCTTTACGGTTCTTTTGTTTGCTGGGATTAAAGGTACCCAAAATTGATGCAGACTGAGCAATTAATCAACTAAATTATGCCAGTAATTATGGATTGATCTTTTTTTACGGAAACGAAATGTTTTAGCGAATGATTAAAAAGGTATTGTGAAGCTTTTTTTTTAACCATTCAGCAGGCACTTAATTTGACGTTTAACGTGTTACATATGTATTGAACGATAATTTTCATTTTATAATCTTGGTTGGATTAACTGAACCGGCTGTAGGGATCAGTTTTTAACGCCTTGCAAGTTTTAACCTGCGGTTAATTAAGTGATGTTGCTGTAAGCGATCACAGTGGTTTGAACGCTATTTTAATTATTCTTTATTTTCTTGCGTTTTCTTGAGGTGATGTTCTGGATTGAGTTAGCTGATTATAACAGTTATTTTATTTTATATAATAAAAAGATAACCACTATTGTAATCCAACAAACCCTTGCCCGTACGATCGACGCCTAAGTATCCTACGCTTCGAACACTAGCGAAAGCGCCTAAATGTATGCAATTAAATAGAAAAAATGCTTCACTAAATAAATCATTTTTGAAACAGCGTCATATAATGCTTAACGATTAAAACATACAAGAAAAGAAAAGTAATCTTTATCCCTGGTCGTTCCCTTTATATCTGTTTACCTTAATAATATAAATGAAAAGTAATGAAGTGTTGCACACTCGAAAGCTCGTACTGAAAATGTGCACAACTTGTTGATATTCTTACATTTTTAAAATCAGATAATTTTGCAGTTCGTCCAACCCACCCCAGTTCAGTTGCCAAAAAGCGAAACATGCGTCCGTACAGCAGACGATTCCGTACGAAGAATGCGACGAACGATTTTAATGAACCACGGAGTAACGACGCCCGGGCACGATACTTTCCACTAACTAACAGCTCTAAAGCAGCTTAAAAGCTTCGCCCAACTGAGTGTACTACGAACTAATGACGATTTCATTTTCAAACCACCCACCCCACCGGGGGCATCCCACTTCTGAAGAGCACACTTTAAATGCGAACGTCCACGAGCAATGCCAAAAACCAGCCATGGATCGTTTCGGCGTTATCTCAAGCGGGCTAAAGTGCGTCTTAATTTTTGATTACAGTTCAATGTGATGTGATTCAGCGCACCGTGGTGGTAGTAGACGAGAGTTAGGATTGGGTGATAAAAATCTCCCATTACGATGAATCTTATCTTCATCCATCCCCCCAAAACGCTCCTCCCGCACGCGAATGCCAACCGAACGAACGAAAGGGAAGACTTTGTAGTCCCTCGTCTCGGCAAAACGGACGACGACAAACGCGCACCGAAACATTCATTGTAATTTGGTGCTGCTAATGGCTGTACCATCCTCCGCATGATATCATCACCCTTCATGTTGTCCGCCGCCTTTAATGGATGCAAGAATGCTTCGGGGTAGTAATGCAAAATGTCCACCCCTTTCATACTATCGGCAGTATTACGGTGAATCTGAGAAGGGGCCGCGCTTGGTCAGGAAATATTGAAGGCGCTGCTAGTGATATTACTAGTATTTGCCCACAAAACGGTTCGGGAACGGTTTGAGTGTGACCCTCTTTCTATCTGCTTTTCAAAAGACCAATAACACTAAAATCCACACTTTAGTCTCATCCATCGACTCTATAAACGCAGCATCGCATTTAATTGCGTAATAAAAATTAGTTCCCGTCGGATGGACTTCTTGCACGGGACTTGATTATTTCTGCAGGGGAACGGTTAAGTTCGTCGACCGGTCACTTTCCGCCGCCGATGCATCCCTAAATGGTGATGACCGTACGCTTGCATATATGCAACGGGTGCCACAAAAGAAGCATCATCGTAAAGGCACGGTTGAAAGTAGTTTCACTCTCGATTTAATTTTTCGGTAATTTCTTTACCACCACGGAGGTCCTGTGTGTCTCGGTCTCGGTAACAAAGATACGCTTTTGAGTGGGGAGTGTAAATAAAAAACCGGAGGATAAATGTGCAATAAAACTCGGATGCACAATCCGGTGCTAGCCTCCTCTCAGTCATAAACATCACCGTAGAGATAAAAGACTTCCTCGGGAGAGGGTAACACGAGAAAAAAAGCTTTTGGTAGAAGAGTTCACTATACTCCCTGTGTCCATTTTGATCGTGGTGAGAAGAAACGAGAAACAGTCCCACGTCGACACACGTCGGCTTCGTCTAGTGCAGAGATATGTGGGTGGTTATTTTGCTTCTCCGGAAATCCTTCCGTACAGGCGCACAGGATGAGTTGGTTTTGGAATTTATGATACAACTGTATGGTGCTATGTTGCGCTGCATGCACTTCGTTAGTCTATCCTATCGAGAGGACCATTCCCTCGTCGGGAAGCATGTTCTCTCTGGCACTAGTTTGCACTGTTACCGTGTTAAAGTGCATAATAATTTAATTAAATGGTTTTTTATTATAATAATTGTTTAAATCAAAACCATGCATTGTGCTGACAACCTTAAGCGAACGACATTTATATTTATCTTCATACTGGAGTATTGTTTTTAAACCACTTTACTAACTATAAATAAATCAATATTGCGCACTGTGTTTGACTTTTACCTGCAGCAAGAGTTTACACAAGTTTGCCCGCAAAAGCTACATGCCGGTTCGTTACGCGCCAGAAGCCAAACATATGGTACTGCGAAACGCCTTCGAGCCATCGTTTTGGGTAAAGGTAGTCATCCATGGGCGAGGCTAAATATTTCAACTGTTTTCGGTAATTGTTGTGCAAACATTTGCCTTCGTTGCAACTCCGACAGAGAAGAGCTCGAGATTCGAGATACCTGCTGCAGCACGAGGGTGGACGACTTCCCCACCGGTGGTTGCATTTTAACTTGCTTTCGTGCCCGTGCTCCGACAGGCTTGGGTCGAGTTTATTTGTTCGCTCGTACCATCCAGCTCGGTAAATTAGTGAGCAGTTACTTTGGAAGCGAAGAAGCAATGATGCAACAAAGTCGAGATGTTTCGACCTAGAAATAGCTACTACAGCGGAAGCGAACCATTCCCTAACACGCTGATGCGCCTGACACAAACCCATCCATCGTACTTCGATGCGCTCGTGCCGTTTTCATACGGACCATAGCTTTAAGGATCCCCGGACGGGACTTGCAGCAGACGGGCGCACGTTACTACACTCCGGTTTTCGGAGGGAGGAGCCATCCGGCTGGAGGTTGAAAATGAAATGAAAAATGAGTCCCCGACAGATACTGCAACCCGTCCGATACTGAACCATTCGGTGCAATGTGCTCCGAGCGATGGGCTTGGGCTGCAAGGGAATTGCAGCCATGCACTTTTGACAGATGCAACCACACTAACACCAACCGAGCTATCTCCACACCTGCAGCTCAAGCGTTTTCCACAACCGGACCGTCAAGCTCGATACTTGCTCAAAGTCCCTTGCTAAGATTGCATCATCCCGAGGAAAGCACTTTCCCGTGGAGGTAACTTTGCGCTGAGGTGGAATAGGACGATGAGCAACCAGAAAGAAAGAAGAGTCGGGAGATGGTATTAGGGATCTATGTTTAGCGCATAATTGGGTTTCACCAGCCGGGTATGGAACGTTGGTTCATAACTGAATTTGCTTTCCGAAAAGACCAGCACGGCGGTACCCTTTTTCCAAGAATCGACGCATCAGGGCCGGTACACGTCCGCTTCTTTGCAGCAACGTAAGAAAATTCGCTGGACGTTTGGGATGTAATGTCTGATGTAATTAGTTTCTAGTCTCATCTTCCCGAATGAGCATCGATCGGTGACCCGGCGTGACCCACGATTGGACCTCGGGATATCGGGGAGGTTGTAACCGTACTTGCTTTCCCGAACTGGGTTACAGTTTGCTGTAAACGATCATAATTTGGTGAAATGAATCTTTTGATGCGATTACCGAGAAATTCTAGATTATGGGCGAGTTAAAGCTCTTACGTTGTTGGTGAATTTGGAGTGCATTAAGTTGCTACATAGCTAAAAAGTGAAATATTCAGTTTAATGGCCATAATTTCATAGAAATTTTGTAACTAAAAGTAAATTAAAAAATGAATTTAAAAGGTATAAATCGAGAAGAAATCCATGGCGGAAGATAAACCACTCACGCTTTGCAATCATAGCAATGTTAGTTTGTATCATCATTTGCACCCAAGAGCATGACAACTGACCTGAAAGTAAAAAGAGAATAAAAAATTGTTTAGATATTTAACATATTTAACAAAAAAAAGCATACAAAGAATGAAGGTTTGGTACAAAATAATCAGACGAACATTTCCACATTTCGTAGCGGCTCGGAGTGGCCAAAGTATCAAACCTGTTCCCTTGGCGCTCGTACGCCATTAGGACATCGTCGCTTAAAATGTCGTTCCACCATCATCATTTCGGCACAACATGCTCCATTCGGGACACCGTTATCGTACCTCTGATGCTGATGGTGCTCCGTTACTGGGGCGCTTGGTGAAGCAAATGGGCAAAACCTTTTTCCCACCTTCCATCTGTTTTGCCTTCAGCACTCTCCTCTCCCAACATCTCTCGCTCTCGCTCTCTTCCCATCCATACGAAAACCATTGCCACCGCTAATAACATCATCTCGCACCGGTAACATAAACGCTAATGTGTAACGTATGAGCAGATCATGTGCGGTACCCGCTTCCCATGGAAACGTTACGTTTTTTGAGGTGCTTTTTATGCTACCACACAACACCTTCGTGTAGCTTGTGGCATTCGCAACGGTTTCTTCCACCGTACGGTAAGGATCGGACGGTAACGAGCGGTTAAAAATATCCTCCCGAAACAACATTTCACCTGACGTTCGCAACAGTTCGTGCTGTCAGGGCGATGTCTGGGAGAGCGAATCGGAGTTTTCCTCTCTCGAATGTCATTATAAATTTATTATCACAGCACGAAAATTACACGCGCTTTACACGCGACTGTACTGATGGGTGAGATTTAAAGAAAATGAATGACAGAGAGAGTCAAGAGAGAGGAAGATGGGGAGAGAGGTTAAGTGAACTACTAAAACATCTGTTACTGTTGGCACATGTCTGTTGAGCACATGTGAAAGTGAACGAACTGTGACCAACAACACATCCCACACCGATGTTAGATGAAGAATTTGTAATTAAAACTGTTAAAAGCAAAGTTTCAGTGAGTTTTTCGAATGTTACAGTAAACGAAAGCGTCACATACAATACAATCTTACTTTTCCACTGCTGGAAGGGAGATCGTTAGTTAGTTAAGTTGATAAACGTTAGAAAAAAACAACAAAGCTTCACCAAAAGCGTGATGTTGCATATAGTTATTGATGTGTAAAGTGTTTGCCATACCAACACTTAATCTCAAAAAGCACCGAAAATACAACCACATAAGTACCACTATACGGGTTTGCTCGGTTCATATGAATTGAACGGCAGTCGCTCGTTTCGTTAGCATTAGCAGTAAAGCAACGAGGGAATGAACACTTGAGGCCATTTTTCGCTTAGCTACATCGTCAGCGAGCTGCAACAGATGCAGAAGGCGTGTTCTTGATTGCAAATTATCATCACATGGGCGGGTAGAGTATGAGCTTTTTCCCCGTTTCTCAGTTACCAAGGTAAACTACTTTCCGATGACATTGCTCGTGGGGAAGCTATGCACGTACCCTGTCTGCACGTTGATGAGACGTTATGAAATGTTGGAGATGGTTGCATCTTCGGCGCTTTCGCTACCATAACGAATGCGGCCGTCGTTAGGGTGGGTTATGAAATTTTTAATCTATTTGTCAATTAATTAATGAGCACTTACTAGCGTGCTTGCGCGATGGTAACAAGGTTTTGGGTAGATGGGGACACATGTAAGATGATGTTAAGGCGAAGTGAAATCGTTATTCTTGTGAACATTCTGCTATGAATGTATACAATGTGTGCTGTTTTGAGACTGCTGAAGAGAAAATCGATTATCGTTTGTAAGAATGTCACCTTTTTTAAGTATAATTTGGACAATTATTTTCAATAAGGGGCGGCCCGGTGGTGATGCGACAGCGGCGCCGGTCTTCACACGGCAGGACCGGGGTTCAAGTCTCATCTGGGCCGTTCCCCCATAGTGAGGATTGACTAACCAACTATGCGGTATCAATTAGTCTAGTAAGCCAGAAATGGCAGGCATGACCTTAAGAGGTCGTTAGGCCAGGAAAGAAGAAGAAGAAGGGAACAAATGCTGATACAGTGATGATAGAAAATGAAATTTTTAAAATATCTAAGCGTTTTCGACACTGCAACGCGATATTGCACTGCACTTGAGAGATTCGCACCATGCATTCTTGACTTAATTTACCCTAGCTCTTGCCATTCCTGGACTGACGCAGGACTGATTATCTAGATACGGGTATTAAACAAGTCATAGAGAGCCAACAATCGAATGGCAGGCTATGACCTTTCGAGGTTGTAATGCCAAAGAAGAACAAAAAGAAGAAGAAGTGGTCATTTCTGCGTATGAAATTAAGTTCGGATGAAATTTAGTACCAATATTAGAAAACTGTAGGAGTTACCATTATTTCATCGGACCTAAATAATAATTGATGAAATGGTAAACGATAGGCGATAGTGACGCTATCTTCATAAGATATGTAATCCCATCTGGATAATCTCCCTGTACGCAGGGCTGAGTATCTTAAAATCAGCTTAGAAGTTCTTGAGGTTTTAGAGTCGTTTAACTCGTATCGTTTTCTTAAGCCGCACTACCACTGCTCTTTTTACGAAGCTAGAAGTACAGGGCATAGATTCTGTCCTTCTTAGAAGAATCTTTGGACTCTTATGCACGGAAGCCGCTATAATGTTGAGTTGTATGAACTGAACGATGTACCAACGTTTTGCTTATTAGACACTTTGGTTGGTCGATCATGTCATGAGAATGACATCAGACAATCCAACCCTTCATGAACAGCGAAGGCATGGTAGGCTTGTCGCTTAAGAAAAGCATTTGCAAATGCATAACTAAAATTTATTACTTTAAGCATTTTAAAAAAGTGTTCTTGTCAAATTTTATCCGATTACTGGCTTTATTTAATTTCCACTCTGGGCAGTAAAATACAACCTAAATATGCGGGATTTTCTTCAAGATAACTCTCTACTGGATGGTTTACTTGACTCGAATGCAACTCTAAGATGTTTAAATTGGTAAAGAGTATTCCGGGACAAATGGAAATAGGTACGTAAATTGGCCTTCTTGTCATAAGTTACGTTTATCGCTAAAAAACGATGTTTTGCTCAAATAAACCCTCTCATTTGATTGACACCAGAAACTTGTTCTATTTAAAGCTTGAAGAAAGTCATAGTAATTGGTGTCGGTTACGTTTGTGTGGAATTAATTTATACAGCTAACCCAAAGAGAACGAACTTCATTTCACGACTTAGACTTCGTTCGAACATGAATCTGTAACTAAGTTTCACAACGAACACCCGCTCCGTTCGGTCATTAAATCCACTCTCGAAGGGGGAATTAATCAGATTCTCGAAGCCCATAAAAAGTGTATGCATTCGGCATAACATCACCATTTCCGGTGATCGATATTGTGACTTGGGCTGAAAATAGCTGTTTTTTCTAGGGAAAAGTGCTAGAGAGGCCAAGATTGAACATGGCCATAGCACGAGCAAGTAGTAAAATTCCAAACGCGTACACCAACAACAAATGGCCGGTTAGCGTACATGAGGTTTCATTAAACTTTCATGCAAATGCGTCAATGGAAAATACGGTACGCTAGTAGCATTCTTCTCGGTGTGCAGGAACATGCAGATGGATTAAGATTTATTTCGGAATCTAGGATTCTGAATATTTTTATTCCGATGACGAATTAATTAGGAAATAATGTGATTAATATTGGTGCATGATTATTTATGACCATCGATACATCAAGTAAATGTGTGTGGGTTGTATGTAGGTTTCGTGATTTAACATCAATGCGGTGGTGTAACATGTTGAGTTTGATTGAGACTAGCAGGAGTAGGTTCTAAATAATTGCTTGCAATAGGCAGTATCTTCTTAAAGTGCCCCAAAATGAGCTTCATCGATCCGAGGTATTCAACAAAAATATGGCAAACAAGGAATTTTCGTCAGTTAGTTCAACAATAAAAATGAACCCTCCCGGGAACTGTAAGAGTCATCGACACACGGGCCCACACTGGTGGGAATACATTTTCACTCCTAATAATGACCGCCTGCCTGCGTTCGTTACGACAAAAGGCGACAAGGTACAAGCAAAAACATCCACTCGACAACCGGCACCGAGTTCGTTTGCGCGTCACGAACTACCCACACCCTGCACCCAACAACGCTCCACCGGCGCTCCTAAACCCATTACCATAAATTCCGTCTGTTCCTGCCGCGTCTACTCCTACCCCCCCACCACTAGTGCCTCCCCATTCCCTCGCGCCCTTATCGAACGATGTGCCGATGTTTGCTTTTCCGTTTGTCACTCAATCATTGCGCTTACTCGTGGCATTCAGGTTTGTCCGTTACCTCCCATCCGGAAGTGGCATACACTTTCTTTACACACTCGCACCGCCACGCGGCTTTACTTCCATTTCCGGGTAAAAGGGGTGAAAGATGAAATGCTCTTGAATTTCGCAACGCAGCTTCCACCGACACGACGGCAGGGTTTGCTTTCCCTATTTCGGGTTGGCAATGCGTTGAAATGTGCTGCGACGCTTTCCAACGGAATTTGGAATGTGGAAGTTTCTGGCGAAAGGCAAAAGACCTTTCAAACTGAGCAAACAGTACACAGTGTGGCTGGGCTGGGCTGGGCTTGGAAAAACACACGGCCAGGGTCGCAAAATAAACCAAACACATACAGACACACACACACACACGCGTGCATACGGAAATGTCCGGGAAAACGACACTCGAGTACCGTTGAGGAACATCCTTCGAACGTGTTGTACCACTTTCGATGTGCAAAAAGGGGTGGCGTTCGGGAGCGATTTATAATATTGTTTGAAAGCGATATTTCAAGCCACACCGACGGTCTTTTACGCACGCACGCTATGACCTATGTCTGGAACAAAATGGATGAACTACCCCATCAGTCAGCGTCACTACGATGGCACTGGTGGGCCCAGCGGGTAAAGTTTGAACAGTTCGTGGCAAAGCTTTTTGTCCCTTTTGAGAGATTCTCTTTGCTTGAGTTTGGTGCTTCGATTTTGTTTTCAGCGCCCCGACAACCTGGACAACATTCGGTGGATGCTTGCTTCGAGTGTGGTTTAATTGAAATTTGTCACATAACAAAGCCGCATCCGTTGCGATGGTATAATGTATGTGCACGTGTAGTGGCGCGTATTGCCGCTTTGATAGCAACACTCGGATGCCGGATGTACATCCTTTTGAGATGACCACAAAGTTCCCGTTCGCCGCGGTTGGAAAGTGGAAGGGTCGTTTTTTGGGGGGAGGGGGAACTTTTCCACGCCTCGGACATACCACGACAGACGCGCTGGTTTAGAATTGATTTATGTTACTATTGCCTCTCTAATCCTTTCCAAAAGTGAAACATTCTGGTGTTCGATTTTTTAACACACGCACTCTTTATCGACTGATGTACACTTCCTGTGGAACGGACTCATGCATATAAATACACACACACACAGGCTATGGTGCGAAAATAAAATTGGTGTTTTCACTAGCTTTCCCACATCATTCGAGTGCAACCACCACGCTTACCGACGTTTCCGTTTTCCGGAATGGTTTGGTGTCACTTCAATTCATCATCGTGCGCATTGTTCGTAATTGGTATGTGACAGTTGGATGCGACGAGCTGTGTACTACGTACGGGTCCTGGTGCTGGTACGAGTTGATTTAGCGTGGTTCGTAAAAAAAAACAACGAAAGTTTTCACACGGTACGATGGTAAACTTGGGTTGAGCGCGTGACTAGTGGTAGGAACGTGTTGCTAGCCAGTTATTACAATCCTGGGAAATGATCAGTGGCTGAAAACGATCCACTTGGGTGCGCACATGTGATTTAGAATGAAAATGAAGCACAAACGAAACATACAACAGTCATACAGGTTTGGAGTTTGTTGTGGTTTTACTGGTAATTAGCGGTCCCTTACTGTAGCCGTCATAATTTGTTGATTTGTAGTAAATTGATATTAAAACAATTTTTTCGAAGGTATTTTAGGATGAGCTTAGATGGATTCGTAAAACAAAGCGTTGACGTTTTCTCCATCTATCAGTAGCTGCCATCTTCACGAAAGACCGATTGTCAAAGGTCTATAATTCCTAACATTATGGCAGATATGAAGAACCGAAATGTTAGTTTGATAGACTGGAGCAAACAAAAGTCTTTAAGAAGTGAGTAATATGAAAGTATACAGATGTCTCAGCTACTAAAGATCGAGGAAAGTGTTGATTAGACTTCAATATGTCAGAAAAAAATATTACTAAGTGAGGATATCCAATTGAAGCTTCTCTTCTCTTAAATTGTGCCATTTATCCCCATTATGAAAGAAAGAGAGAGATATCCGATTTGATGCTCATTCCAATAATCTAACGCTTGTCGCATTTGAAGTGAGTAATAAACCAACTCTGTTCTTTATCATCCTATCACGACGAAATGCAATATCCATATTGGTCGAAGAAATCTGTAAGATGTTTGTTCGCGCCTAATAGTTAGGCAATTCGCATACGTTTTCTGATTCGGAGTAAGATCGGATGAATTCGGAAAAATGAACTTTTAGGTGTATGCTCAGGAATTAAGATAAGCAAATATGAATAAAAGTACACTAAAATTAATTAATTACCATCTACTAGTACACAACTTTCTTCACGACTATTTGAGAAAATTCATCTGATTATTTCTACTCCTCCTTAGCTCAATGTTTTGTTAGGAGATGCTGGTCATATACTATGACTTGCTAGACTTATAGACACCATGTGTCGCATACTATGATCGTCAGGTCTTGCTACGGGAGAACGTTCGGGATAATATTCGGTGCCCGCTTCTGTCGTATTACAATAAAAATATTATTCACTGACTGCAAAACATTTAGCAAGACATATTCACGAACGTTAAATTTGAATTGTATGACATATTTAAAAAGGAAAACATGCTTGTTTCCATAACTAAGAATATTAATTCGAAATTTTATAATTTTATAAGGAATAATTCATAACAAGTGCCTCTTAAAAAGTTAAGAAATCAAAAAATTAGTTAATAATTGTATAATTTGCGTATATCGACGAAACAAGATATATTTTTGCAAACAATTGGTCAACAATACGGACGATAAATTAAATACAAATTATGAGCCAGGAAATGTGAGATGTATTGTTGTACACAATTAGCAAGAAAAGCAAATCAGACAAAGAGATTTAGGTTGTACCATAAATCTTGCGTAACGTTAAAATAAAACCATGCCGGTGCAGAAGGAAAAATTTTCAAAATAAATTTTCATCTAAAGAAGCGAATGCTTGTAAAATCCTATCGTCAAGTGGTTTGAACCGTCTGGAGCATTGTTATGGGTTTTGTTTTCCGCTTCCTACACACCCCGTGTAATGTGCTGCAACGAGTTAAACCAACGACGCGCCGTCGGCAAGTGTACTGAGGAAAGCTGGAGCAAATAAAAAAATAACTTCCCATCATGTCAGACATATTTCTTCCTTTGCTCAAGCTTTACAATGCTGCGGGCCAAAAAAAGTAAGAGCTTGCAACAATCGTCTAAGCTGAAAGCTCGTCTGACAAGACGATGAGAACTGGTTTCACCTGCCCCGGAGCGTGCGGTACGGTGGTACCATGTACCGTCCATCTTCGCCCCAGGCACGGGCATGCAGTATCGAAATGATGGAAGAACTTTGCACATGTCGTCAGCTTTTTTGTCGTCCGTGTCGTCACGTCCTGTCGACCCGTGTTGACAGTTGACTAACACTTCCGCTCGATGGCTGCTGTGCACCTGGAGGATGCACCGACCGAGAGTTGTAGTTGGATACAAGAGAGAGAGAGAGCGTGAGACAGGAGAAAGAAAAATTTGAAATACAACCCAAAAACTTCCTCTAGCGCTAGCTGACTGTACATGGGGCAAAGGTCTGTACACTGTACAACAGAAGGGCGGGGGGAGAAAAAATGGGACGAAATAGTCGGAATGATAGTGATAAGTCTTGTTGAGGTTTCTCCTCGTCAACGTCTTCGCAGCATCGTAAGCATCGTCGTTGCTAGTCGGTTGACCGGATGCTTCTGTGTCTTATTTCGGTGCAACTCGAGCACTCGACAGTGGAGTGGTGATTCATCAGCCGAACACAATGCACACACTTGTACCGGGGCGAGGGGACGAACGCTTGCCCGGACGACTTCATTGCTCGTCTTCATTTAATTTTCGATCCTACCAAATCCAATGACCGACGCACAACGAGAGCACATCGACTGTCGTAGATTAAGCAAACGTCAGACAATGTGCAAACGAACAGCGCCACGGATGGAATAAATCACAAACCGGTGTCCTTTTGCATTAAGCGGAACACCATCTCACCTCACGCCGGTACATGGTTTCCAGCTCAGAACGTCTACCGGGGGATATGTCGCTCGGAAGTGGATGTGCCCTCTCCGATCCTGTTGAAGATCCTTTGTGACACTGGATTCCTTCCTTTTCGCTTGCCACATTAAGCCAATAAAACTCGAGTGCCGGTCTTGGTCGTGCTGCTGCTGTGCCGTTGCATTGCGTAAAGGAAGATGAATTGAATTATGAATACATCGATATTTCATTACGATGGAAAGCTTTGCTGTTCGGTTTTGTTACGGCTGATGGCCGGCACCTCGTCGTCTGTCATACTGAGAGGCAGATGTACGTGGAATTTTAATACGAGTCAATACTCATTTCTTCCAACACTGTCCGACCGAACGGAGACGACTGTCGCACCGGGTTGGGGTGTTGTTGGACGTAGATATAAAAAAAAATGCATCCCATTTTATTTGATCGTGTTCGGAATGGTAGAAAACATGATTTGCACTACAGAACTGGAGAACCTAATCTCAAGCCTTCACTCAAACGATTTTGCCCAGTGGTTTGCCCGTCTTGGTTCAACCGGGAAGAATGAAATAATGAACTTTACGTGTTTCCTCGTGCATGACAAATCAGATAAAGCATTTCGCTTGACTTTTCAACATTGCATTTTAATGAAATGCTAACTACAAAGCTTTGCATCATCATACCGTGCTTGTTTAGTTGGGTTTTTATTGAGATGAATTAATCTGTGTTACTGGGATGAATATCTGCAGTTGGGATATTCTAGTTGGAGCTGTACGGAATGCGTTACATCGTCAACACAAATCGTTCATCGAAATAGTACGGACGAATGTCAGTTTGTGTACGATTTTGATTAAGGGATGATTCCTAGGATTAATATGAATAATGGGACAAAAATTTTAAAAACATAAATCGAACCCAAATGAGAATCTATTTGTATGTACTCTGGATTGTCATATGTTGTTTGCCGCATAGATGATGCAATTCGGCAAATTATAAGTCTAATGTGGTTGCAGCTGCAATTGGGAAATCAAACAATTCTGACAATTGTACCGAAATTCATTTGACTGACGCTGTTTGAACACAGCTGGTTAGAAACATCTAGAATAATATTTGATCTATTGCTGCTTTACGAGACCATTTGCATATGTGCATTCAATCGGTTCAAGTCAAGCACTATTCCAGATACAGCGAAATGCGTTTTTGGAATAATGTTAGATAAACGGATACACTATTGAACAGAGATTTTGCAAATTTCGGTTGAAGTTATCTAGGCCATTTCAGGAAAGATGACCTGATGCACGCACGACTGTGTAAGGGGGACTCCAGCCGAGTAAGAAATCTGTCCAGCTGTGTTCTGAGGTACGAAAACAGCCTTTCATGTTGTACGTATGACACCCATACACATTCTCATCAAAACAGCACCCTGTCCTGCAAGCCAATTTTGTAGAGTGTGAAATGGATTCCAAAAAAGAAAATCGCATATCTGGCCGAAAGGGCATCTGCAATCGCATCACACATCGGTGGCACTAAAGGTACATCTACATCCGCCTTGTGGTCTCTTTTGGACTGTGCGCTTTTCCATCCTACTGCCGTGTGCCAAAGTAGAACACGCCGCCGTTCGGAGTTTTCCATTACGCGCGCACTACAAATGATGCAGCATGCTGTTCATCCGTGGCAACAACATAATGTTTACCCCCTGCGTTAGAGTTCAGCCTTGCGTTGAATCGCTTGAACAAACTAAGCTCGCGTAGCCGCGCTGGAGACGGTGGAAACGGTACGGCAGATCGTGACAGCGTTTCGCTCAAAAACGAAAGCATACCCACGGTGAAAGGATGCACTTGACGGTGGCAAGAAATAATCTACCGAGGGATTTGCACAGCTGTTTTTTTAACCGCTAGAACGCTTTGGTGCAGGATAAACCTTTTGCAAAGGTGCCGAATATGACCCGGTCGGATGAGAATCGTTTGAAAGCCAGTGCTTTCCCTCACTCTCTTTCGTGTTGTTGATTCGGAGTAAGGATAATGCACTTCGTTTTCGGCGGAAAATTCAAAGTGTGTTTGTTGCCGGCTAGTAATGCTTTTAAAACGAGATTGAACCTGAAACCGAATATTGGGTGTTTTGATCAGAAATCTACACGCTGGAATGTGTTACACAGGGCAGCTATACGGTTTTATGTGTCAAGTTCAGGAAAAAAATGTAACAAAATGGACATTTTAAATTCACGAAAATAATATAAACACGCGTGGCGTAATTTGTTTGTTTATATGTTTGTGTTTGTTGAAGCATTTATAGATACATAACAACCGCTTGCATACTTGCCCATGCTAAGAATGTAATGTTTATTTAAACCCTGTTGAAATTTTGTTTTTGCATAACTTTAGGCGCTTTAAATGTGTTTGAGACGATTGAAACACACTGCAGTGAGTGTAATTTCAACCTGTTTTTGTTCATTATTTTCATACAATTGTGGGAAACGGTTTATCAAAAAAAAAAAAGTACTAATAAAATTCCTATTTTGGTACCCGTGTGCCCTGCTGGCTGCACGTGTGCTTCGGAAACGAAAAGGAACGTTGGTTTTAAAATATCACCGACCGAAAAATAACATCACAATTTTATACCTGCTCTGAACGCCGTTTGGGGGTGAAATATCACAGCAATGGGAAATGTTTTGCCACGTTTTTTGCTGTACCACGCGGTCAAAAATTCGGTCAGTCAGGCCTTCGCGTCGTGGTGGCAAGATTGTGTACGCGGAAAATTGACCCAAATTGTTGAAATTGTTTTGATTCCGTTGGGCGCATACCATGGATCAGAAGAATGTGAATGAAAGGAATGAAGCGAACATGATGACCGTTCGTAATCATCGTTTGATAATTTTGCTCTCGTATGGAATGATACGTTTACGGTTTAGAGTCAATGAGAATGGACAGCAGGCACGCGTGATGATAAAACACGATAACAAAAATAGTGAGATGTACAGCAGGATTAGCTTGTTTCCCACTTTAAACGCGTACCACGACAGCAAAGGTACAACCACATCAAACTGTCGAAAAAAGGAAATTATATTTCGCAACAATAATTCTCCCTTAGCTCCGTTGCGATTCTTGATACATTTGTTAAAAGTTTTTCCTAAACAATACATTCTTTGCCTTACATAAACCTTGCCTTTGGTTTCGAAACATCTCTCAACAACGCATTAGCAAAGATATTCGAGGCCAGAATGCGACGTACAAACTATTTGTGGATCGTGCAAGAGACCGAAAGTTTAAGCAGAATGGTTGCCGCTGGGTAGCGCGGGATTTTGAAACCATATGTGAGACCTTTGGTCAAAAACTTGTACATACCTTCTGGGCAACGAAGATTTCGTAGATTGCACACACGCCTGTTATGGTGATGCCCTGCTCCTTGCACAGCATAGCCGTCGCGACGGATAGCATGGAGAGGCAAAGAAACCGCCAACCTGAAGATGGAACAGAGAAGAAGAGATGAATAAGTAGAATGCATAAATTAATGCTCATGTTACAATATTTGCTGGATGACTAAATTGTTAAATATATAAATAGGTTGAGGAACAAATTTGGCGCTCTATTAATTCGGGCGATTATGGAAGGCAATTCTTTAGGTTGCAGATTTCGTGGTAAGAGCCGAATATTGAATGTGAATTCGGAAATGACAGCTTTAGTTTTCATTTTTCTATCTTACAGTTTTAGATTGACTTCGTGGAATTTACAATATAGGTTCGCCAAGTGTGCTACATTATATTATTTTGAATATGTTTTTCAACCAATGTTGGAATAATCTTTAGAAAGGAACATTTGTGTCCAACAATTGTTGAAAATCGTTATCGTTTCATTACATTAATAGCTGTTAAGTAGAAGAGGTTCACTCAGAATTTTAGCTACTAAATGTTGTCGATGAATTGTAGAATAAATTTTGATAGCGTTTGGTAGTTTTTCCTTCAAACGAGATATAAACCCACGATGATGACCTGAATTCTTTAGTGAGTTCCACATGAAAATTGTGTGCTGAAAATTGAAAAACTGATTCTTATAAAGCACCGAATGATTAATAATGATTTAGTATTATTACGATCCGTTACTCTAACCTTAATTGAATGATAATGTAATGATAATGGTAATCCGTCAAAAGGTTTCAGCCACCATTTTCCTATCTCAGAAGAAATGTCGTTACACTAAGGCACTGTCATGCTTCACCGGTTCATTTACTATCAATTTGTACGGTTTACTTTAGAGCTGTGGGTTTGTTAGATCGGTCGATTCCATGAACTGTGGTTAGAATGAATTTTGTTATTGCTAATTCTACCAACGAGACAACGTGCCGTAACCTCCAAAAACAGCAGCAACGATCGAGCTTTGTTTGCAAATACCAGCATATTGAGACGGAGACGAAAGGAAACGCCCTCCCTCGGATGGATGACAACACAGTAACCAACGAATAGACACCAGGATTTGGATGAGAAGGCTTTCCAGCTGTTTCGTCTGCACGGAGAGCTTATCTGCCCTGGGGCTATAAGCTCGTTGTTTCAGGATCGCAAACTTCCTGTGCGAGAAATGGGTTTATCCAGTGGTGGAGCACACAATAGTGGTAACATTTTCCAGCAAACACATTCACACACACACACAAACTGGGCACAAGGAAGGCGACCAAGGGTGAAGTGGAGCGATTTCTGATAGACAACCGTCTCGACTATTGCTGCGTTGACGGTACTGGTGCCCTGGCAGGTATTTAATTAAATGAAATATCCATCCACCCATTTTTCATCTCGAACTACGCAAAGCATGACAGCATGTTTGCACATTAATCTTGTGTGCTGCTTTTCTTGCGTCACCCGTCTGCATATGGTTTTGTTTTCGGACCGTGTGAACAGTGTAAATGTGTTTACTCTTCCAATAAAGGTTTGTAACTGCAGGCATCTAGAGGCCAGTAACAGGTAAGAGAGTAAAACGTATGCCAAACGCGTCGGTTTCATCGTATCACTCCATCGCTTCCTAATGCGCACGATAAACAAACTGTTAAATTTACAATTTCAAATTACAGATCTCAGCGTTGCTTGCCGCTCGCGAACACCTGGAAGCTCGCCGGCTCACGAATCAATCATTTATTAGTTTCCATTTTACAATCAACGCTGCGGAACACCAGTTTACGACCGCCCGTCAATGCTTATCCGCGCTCCGATCGCTCACCGGTCGGAGAGGAAATATTTCATCACACATTATGAACAAATTGAGATTGAATAATTCATTTCCGCAGCTGCCACTAAGTACACCGTGTAGAGCCCGTTATTAAAAGCAACAGAACCACCATTTCCTCTCGCCACTCCGCCAACGAATGCTACGACTGGGTTTGATAAATAATCATGGATGCCCAAAATTTCCCTCAAACCTCCGCGAACACGATAATCGAATGTAACGAGCGGTAAACAAAGCCGTCTGCAAAATGCGCCCTGCTTGTGCGTAAAAGGGAACGGTGACAAACGACGTGATGCATGGATTTCAGTGCAATATTGCTTCACACAGCGAGCGGGAGCAATTTCATTACACAGTACGCAATGGACAAAAGTCCCGAGAATTTACATAGCATAATAAACATATACCCGAATCGATGGGAATTGTGTGAAACTTTCCTGGAAAGTTCACTGTGCGGGAAAATAAATAAACTGATTCATGGGACGCACGATACGGCCGCACCAGTGGTTCGATGTATTGCTGCAAGCTGGATCGAACATGGTTGTGTGTTGAAGTGTATTAACAACGCTGTAATTCAGGCGTGCGTTGTGATTGAATACTGTTGGCTGTGGTGTGCCTTACGGCGTACGGAAAATTGACCAAGACTTACAACAACAAACAATGTTGGGTAGAAGCTGGGAGCTTTTTTCATTGCCAGATTTGATCGATTTTCGGAAAATGTTTTTTTCCCCGTATTTCACAAAGAACCATGCACACCCTTATCGCTTGCAAAACTGTGCCAACTGTTCAATCTGACACTTCAATCCCTAAGTTAAATATCATCCGTCTATTCCGTGCACCGGGCTCGCTTCTTAAGCTATTTCCGCTTCAGTTTACAGGACAGCTTTAGCTTTGAATTATCAATCGTCTTTGCAGACGCTTTCCTTGACCCCACGACCGGTCTGCTTTCGCATTTCGCCACCGTGTTCATGATAAATGTTCCACGATACCGTTACATATGTAAGGACCCATTTGTTTTGCTTAGGGTAAAACGGACCAACGTCCGGGAGTTACATGACACGAGGAGTATGATTTAAACGCTTCAAAACGGAACACAGTCACCCCCTACCGTCAGCTACGGGTAAAGACGATACGAAAGGATTAAGCAGGGCAAAATAACGAACGTGCCAGAAGCATTCGTGGGTACGAGAATGAAGCGAACCCACGAAAGGGAGGGATTGTTTATTTGTGCATTTATTTATGCTTCGTTATCGTTTCTGCTTTCGTAGCGATCTTGTACCGAACCTTATGACACATAAGCATCTTTACAAGCATCTGCAATAAAACGGTGCGGAATTTCCCGTTTGTGCGAGAGCATAACATATTTTCTAGTGCATTTTGCAGTGAAGAAAATGTTTAAAAATACCATTGTACATGTAAAATCCTTTATGAGGATAATTACAACCTATGAGACAATAATTTTATATGCTTTGTATTTGATTGGTTTAAGCAGCAATATTCGTGAAAATGCGTTTATCAATTTAATAATAAATTAACGCGATTGGAATGGAGGCGCCTGGTGTTTCGTATCAATAATAGAGCATTAAAAGAGATTTTCAATTGAAACATAATATACAATGTATGGTGAATAGTTTCATAAGCTTATTAACTATGAAATGCATTGAAAATTTCACACCCGGTTTTTCACAGCTTGTAAATCAGTTAGAGACCTCATTTTAAAATGAAGTGATGTGTTTTTCCCCTTTATCAGTAAAAACATGGAATAATCAAAGAAAGAAAAAACAAAGCATAAATTGTAAGCTCCCAAACAAAGAATGAACCCTTTTCTATTTTTGAAAGGATGTAAAAAGGATGTGGCAAAAAAATAAATAAAACAAAACTCCTTTCGAGAGTGTTTTGACCCGTGGATGCAGACGCGTCACCGATCTCTTTTTGTTCCCGACACACCCGCGCGCTGTGTGATTATTCGCGTCTGTTTGATGAGCACTAATTAAAGTACGGTACAAATATAATGACCCAATTATAATGCTGCTAATTACAAAAATGAAGCAATGGTTAAATTGTGCTGCGACGGGAATCGGTGGTCAGTAATTTGATCCGTCCGGCATTTGCATGTAATTAATAGTAATATTCCCTTCATTCACTCGGTCAACATTAGGGTTGGAAAATGGTGGACTGTTTTTTGTTGTTGTTGCTTTTGTTTTGTTTTGGTAAATGTACGTGTTTAAGCCTGTCATTCAGTTACTAAAGAAGATTTAATTGTATTTGAACATGGGTAAAGATAAAAAGTAGCTAAAACGTGTTTAGTTATTATGTCATAAAAAGGGTTTAAATTGTATTGAAAAAGCAAATTAAAGGTTTGAAAAAAAGTGGTTTAAGGCTTATGGATATTGTAGAAAAAATAATGTGTAGGTTAAACTCATTTTATCATGTGCATAAAGTCGCTTCACAAACACAAAAAAAAATCACAAAAACGGAATGGTGGAAATGTGTGATTCTTTTCCACGTCATCAAATCATCAGATTGATGCGTTTCTATCTCTTTCGAGTGCTGTAAGAGCAATAACACCACTTGCGAATGGAGAGCGAACAGGGCGGAACACGAACTAGGGAGAGAGAGAGAAAGAGAATGTTATTCAACTCACCACCATGAAAAGAAAAATCGTCATCCATTAGAGCCAAGAGCTGGATGTTGAAATGTGAAGCTCGTTTTTTTTGCTGCGAAAAGAACCACCATTGAAAAGACAAGGATACCGTGGAGTAAGGAAATAACCATGAATCGATCTACTCCAATCCGTTGCCGTCTGCCCGTGTTTGATTGCCACGGAGCACGGAGACGAGTGTAGATGATGAAAAATTGTTCCACCATTTCGAACGCATTACGTCAGAAAATCAACAATTTTGTACGATTAAGGTAATGCAGACGAATTGACAAGTCTTTGAACAGTAAGCAGTTGAAAGCAGTAAGTTAAGATTAAATAAGAATATTTATAACTATAAACTAGATAAAATAATTCTTAACAAGTCCTTTGAAACTGGTAAATACACACAGCCAAAGAGAAGGATATTCATCTTGAAAGAAAAGCGACATAACGAGGCAAACGACTGTAAACCATCTTCCATTGTTACGACTTGACGCGAGCGCTTAGCCTTGGGTGAAAAAGCTGTCCGATTATACGTGTAGAAAAAAGAAGGCCAGCAAAAAAGCACACTACAGAATGAGAGAGTGAAATAAAAAGCGACTCCAGCAATGACGGATAAAATGACCCGCCCGGAAGCTAAAAAAAAGTTGAGCAAAATTTGACCAACGAAACAGAAATAGATATCATAAAAAAGGAAACATTTTCCATGCGCTACAACTCTCGGATCGCTCGCGTGTTGAGATAAAACATAAAACGAGCGCTCAAACAAAATAAAAACGAAAGAAAAGAAGTGACACAAATAGCAAAAAGTGCACAGAGAGAGTCTGGCATGCAACAAAAAGCTTCAGTTTCAGTGCTGTCGTCATGGGTCAGCAAGGGAAAAGGATCAAATTTGCTGCAATGTTGCCAAGGCGAAGGAAAGGAAAAAAGCACACACAGAGAAATAAAATAAACAAAACACACCAACAAACTACGAGACAAATGTGACAATTACGATGTGTTGATGGTACTTTGGGTCACTGGCAAGGGCGACCAAATGCTGAGTAGCATCCGCGTGACCTGATTTTCAAAATGATCCGAATTGTTGGATCATGAATAATATGGCAAACGCTGAATAACGATGTTGTGGTGAAGTCTCTTCAAACGATGGATTGTAGCTAGTTGGTATTTGTTTTTCTAGCAGACGCTTATTGTTTGTTGAACAAAGTTTGCTCTATTTTGTTTCGTTAATGCAAGTTACTAATTTTCTATGCCAAACTTTCGCACCGATATTGATTATATCAAAGCATACGGCATTACACTTCAATGCAATAGTGATCAAATTGACAAAGACACCCATTACTAACTGCTTTTAACTGCGGTGTCCATCATCGTGGGGAGAAAAACTAACAACCTCACCCATTCGCCCTCTGGCAACCAGACGAAACCGATGACGCAAACTCGTTGCAGTTCGTTCGCTTCGCCCCTTTTCGGGCGCATAGATATCCGCAACGGTCTTAAGTGCATCCACTTAGTGCACTTTCGGGCACCGTGTTGGGAGAGAAAACGAACGAGGGAACCAAGCTGGATGATGCAGTGTCATCCGATGCTTTCCGGTTTGTTGTACCGTGCTGCTGACGGAACGATGTAAACGATTGGCAACCAACGCAATCTGCAACCGATCAGGAAGCTGCCAGTTCGGGTACTATCTGTCGCAAAGGTTCGCAAACCCTTCGGGAGTATGCAGTATGCAGCAGGCTTTTATCATCTTATGAAAGAGCTTTCGTTTTTTTTGTTGCTCTTCCGTCCTCCATCGAGCAAGGCTGGAAGTAGCTTGGAATGTATTTTGAGTGGGTGAGATGTACGGTATCATGCGATGGATGCAAACATTGTTCGATCGCATAAAAGTTACCATTCCATAGTGGGTGAGGTGTTTGGTTTAGATGTTCAATGCACTACAATCGTTTCCTGGATGCACAACAGCTAATTTCATTCTATTTTAAATATCTTCTGGATTCTCCAGGCATGTTATTAATATTATAGGTAATGATGTTACGGAAAAAGGTACATTAATTTATTTTCTTAAGCTATATAAATGCACAGCAAATTTACATCATAGCTAAATATTTTAATTTGAGACTTACTGATGAAAAATCCTGCAACTTTTACAGGGCTTTATCAGGGTTTCCGTGTTGAAAGTTCGAGCCATGCAAGTTGTCGAATGACAGAACTGACATATTTTAGTCCAGACATTTTCGAAAAGATGCCACTCTATCTTGAAAAGAGGCTCGAGAGTGCAAAAGATTTCTGTTTTACCAATTAATGTTTCAGTGCATCCTGAAAGTCTAGCAATAATTCGAACAGTTCTAGTTCATCGTGAATTCCCTTAAAATGAACTGGAGATCATATCCCATCCGAACTTAAGTTCCATACACGTAGTATCGAAGAGTGTAATAATCCATTAGATGGCGGGTATTACCTTGGAGGTCGTGAAGCCAAGAAACGGAAAAAGACACAGGTAACGGACTGTAGCACAGGAAGTATATCAGCAATCAATCATCTAACCATATCAAATCGCACTAACTATATAGAACAATACTTGCACCTGCATCCCAAGTACCGCAGTACAGATTACTGTATTCAAATCTCCAACGAACTAGTGAAGGACATTTCTTCCGAATATCAAAAGTTGACAGGTGGCATTGATCAATCGAAAAGTATCCACTTTCCCTAGGTAAGGGTCAATGCTCAAGTATATTTTTTTTTTGTTTATGTATTCTGCAACGGACTGTGAAGACTAATTGAGATACATAAATTGTGTTACAAAAATACATTCACAATAATCATAGTATAAACGTTCGCGGATTCGGATTTCGGATGGGCGGCCCGGTGGTAGTTGCGACTGCGGCGCCGGTCTTCACACGGCAGGACCGGAGTTCAAATCTCATCTGGGCCGTTCCCCCATAGTGAGGACTGACTATCCAACTATGCGGTAACAATAAGCCTAGTAAGCCAAAAATGGCAGGCATGACCTAAGAGGTCGTTAGGCCAAGAAAGAAGAAGAAGAAGGATTCGGATTCCGTGTTTATCAGGGACCAAGACAGAAGTCAAGGTTTTTCATTGAAACATGTAATTTTAAATAATTTTGTTAATTAGAATTAATTAGGCTGTCCTGAATGCTGGAGATGGTTCATTAATGTTGATGTATGACAACATGGACGGCGAAGCAATATTTCCATTCAGCAGGTCCAGCAATGAAATGCACTGTACATTACATCTTCTAACAGAAAGAGACCCAAGACCCGGAAGACGTCACCCGGCGCAGAATACGCATTAAAGGTTGCTGCGGTCATGTCATGGAAGAAGGTGTAGGGTGTAGTGAGCAAGTTTACGTTAAAGCATCTCAAATTGAGCAGTACTAAAGGACTGAACGAGTCATACTGCACAGTAGACGATGGATAGATGCACAACATCTAACCATATCAAATCAATGCCGTTTGATTGCAGTGTCTTCTATATGGAAGACAAGCATGAAGTTGGGTCGTCCGAACTAGACAGCCTAATTCGCGTTTCACGACGCCTAACCAATGCTAGTGCAAAGTTCTACTTACATATTCACAACATACACGTTCAAATTTCTGTATCTCTTGAAACAACAAGAAAAATGATTACAAAATAATGCAAAAAGATTAAAGATCACGTAGTTTAGACATTAAAAACACTTTACTGTTTACTGTTAAAATGTTTACTTAATAAAATTTGTAAAACGTCTGAAGTACTATTTTTAAAACGTTGTATACCACATTTTGGAGATCGTTTTACGCATTGTCATCCGATAATGTTCAAAGTACGGAAAACATTAGATAGTTTGCAAAAGTATCCGTATAGTTCCATTTGCCAAACTCCCCGTTCCACTACCTGTCTATGTCATACCGTCAATGTCTAAGTGTCGATTTGATTTTAAAAAATTGAACCAAATCTTTCCACTTTCAATATTAGTATTCACCCATTTATCCAGTGCCGCAGGGTTTTCGTTTTTTTCATTTCCTGCATGATGCTGGCAAAAGCGAACATTCAATTACTCATCCATAAGTATCACCCACGGTTACTTCCTTACACCGACCCGGTGGTAAAACGGCCACAGTGAGCGTGCTATTGCTGAAGGAATTCACTATTCCGAAAGCTTGTCGTAAATAAATCACGCCCTCGGGCACTTCCGTTTCTCGCGCGCGGAAGCTTAAAGAGAGCATGCAAACCATGAAGCAAGGCAAGCGTGCCAAAACCTTCGCCGAGAAACGCGTACGCTTAGCAATACTCGCGCTACAGTCCCGATACATTGCGACGTGCTGGTGTTTTCTTCTTTTCTCATGTTTCTTCGCCGTCCTCAAGCGAGAATTTTTCGTTAGCAACGACGATGCAACTTTCACCCCAGTGTTGAAGTGTTTTTCTTTTGCCACATCGCAGTACAACTCAGTTGCACCGGAATCTTCCAGCAATCAGTTCAAGCTTTAATGTTTTACCCACTAACGCCAATGCGGGCCAACACCTCTCGTGCTTGTGCGGTGTTCTGTATTGTTGCCCGTTCGTTTGCTGCATCGACCGGCGCTTGTAATGAGAGCTTTCT
Source organism: Anopheles maculatus (assembly GCA_002091835.1). Classification (NCBI taxonomy): domain Eukaryota; kingdom Metazoa; phylum Arthropoda; class Insecta; order Diptera; family Culicidae; genus Anopheles; species Anopheles maculatus. The sequence goes on along the minus strand of KZ062047.1, from coordinate 122,809 downwards.
TGGCCGCAAAAGTTTTGAACCTTCCGATCGGTGAGCAACGTAAAGAAATGGAGAAACGGGAGAGGCAGAAAAAACCCGGAAACAGGAACTGAACAGCTTTGCATTGCTGCAGCTCTTAATGATGCAACCGGATGCAGTGTGCCGGCCTTGGCGAACGAGTAGAGAAAGAGTCAACTACAACGTTTGCTGACGCATGCCGTGAAGTGGTGCCCGTTTTCTGTAAAGCTTTCTTCGAGCACCCTTCGGCAAGATGAGTTCGGCAGTTTATACCAACAAATGAATGTTTATCTCAACGACATCTTAACATTGGGATTTGGTGCAAACCATTCAGAATTTGTTGGAAAAATCCAACATTTGGTAATATAATGCTCCCAAAGCATTCCAACGCTAAGAGGGTGTTTTATTTTTATAGAAAGGAATTCAACTTCACCATATCGTTCTGCAGACCTGCTTATTTTGAAATCTGCATGTGTTTTCCCCGAATTCGATCAAATTACTTTCGCCCTGCGAGTGAACGCAACCAAAACGGAAGTTTATTTCGTTTTCCGATTTTCGCCAAGCAATGATTTGATGGTTCGAGCCAGCGCCAAATCTCGGTTGTATGAGTAGATCGAACGTTTCAACTTCTTTCTCGAGTGGGTTCGTGCTAATCGTACAGATGTGATGCTCGAAACCTTTCAATTTGCATACCCGTTGTTCCTCTACTTCAGTCGTTGAATGGTTTGCATTCGAGGACCGTGTTTATGTGCCAAAGCCACGGATGCATACGAAACAGCACCAAAGCAGGACGAACTAGCTAGAAAGAGAAGAGCTCATGGGGTGAACTGGTATGCGCTTTAGTGACGAAGAAATTGTTTGCGATTAGCATTCGGAAGGTTAATTCTAGTGTAAATATTTCAAGTTGTTTGTCGGTTCAAGCAGCGAACGATTTGCATTTGCGATGGTGGAGCTCATTTTTGTTAATTTTTGTGACAAACAGTATGCCGTTTGACATTTTTTTTTACATCAACTTCAGAGCATTTGTTTGGATATCAAGAAATAACACAAATAAAGGAATATTAGAAAAAAGCTGTTATTTAATGGTGTTAAAAAATTGTGAAATATTATTTGTTGCAGTCCTTTCTATGTTCTAAACAAAAAACACTAAATTATACTAAACTTTTGTAGAATTTTTCATAATATTTTCAGCTACGATTCAATCAACTAAAGCAACCAACATGCTTCAAGCGACGATAATTTTATCTTAGTGCTTTTTAACAAAAAAAACTCTTGCAGCTTTTACTGGAACCGTTGAAGCTCAAGTTTGTAAATTATTCCCACATAAATTCATCCCGTTCACACCGCCAGCCAGCAAACTCGCCCATGATTTATTCTCCGAACACAGAATGGCACGTTGCACACTACTGCACCCACCAGCGCGCGCTACATTGTTCCAAAAAGGCAAAAGTTTACTGCACACATCGGTGGCGGGTGTGCGTGCGTTGAAGGTGCATGCACTTGTCCCAACTACTTCCGCAGTGAACGCAACGGCTCCGAAGGCGAGAGGGAAAACCTACAAACCATTCATTCAGCAAAAAAAAGCGTACCAAATGCTCTTTCAATTTTGGTGCTAAACTTTGCGGACCCCTATTATTGCAAACCCGGTGCCAAACCCGTACGATTCATTTCTTGTGCTGTTTTTGTTGCAACACCCTTGGTTGATGTATTTCTCACCCAGTCGGCGGTGGGCACCTTATTTGGGGATTGGTAATGGTTTCTGCAACTGATCCCCGCACTTGACGATACCGCAAAGCCCAAAGCTTCAAACCAAAACCATCGCGTGGTGACCGAAGCGCGGTTCCCGAAAAAAAAGTCAAGTAATTTACTTGATAAATGTTGTAATTTCATCGGTGTGAAAGGAATTTTAACATTTTCCCACCAAACATGAACCGAGTGTACGAGGAGTGGTTACCGAAATTCTTACTGGGTAAGAGAAGCAGCATGCCCTAGCTAGCAGGTAGTTAGTTTTTCGCGCCGCAATTTCGAAAATAAATCGAATCCATTGTGCGGTGCCCCGTGCTTCAAAGGGATTGAAGCACCCAGCAAACCTAACTCTACCCTGCAGACCGTGAAATGGAAAGAACCTGAAATGGGTAAGCGATGGCCTTCAGCTTTGCACCAAGCGAGGACTCAATTTCCGAAAGGGTTTTCCGTCTACTTCCCAAAATTGCAAATGACGGTCATTTTTATCGCCATGGAAAAAAAGAGCGAGTTTTGATCCGAGGCACTTTTTTGTGACGATGAGAATGTATCCCTTATGCGCCTCACACGGAGAAAAGCGAAAGGCGATTGATGAACAGGTTTACATTTTAATCGCGTTGTAAGCCCTGCTATGCTTTACGTTCTGTTTTCGCTGGACATACTTTGTTTGGCCTATCGTATTAATGAAAAAAAAAACAGATTTACCGAGCAAGTACTGTTGTAAACAATGACATAATGTAAGGGAAATGAAAAACCATTGGCCATTATTGGTCAATTGCAGGATGTTCTGATTCTGATATAAAGAACGATTTAAAAGAATTAATAAAACAACTCGGGAGCCACTTCAAGGCGTATGTTCTACATTCGGATAGTTAAATTTAACTTTATTCCTGAATTTATTTATTCCTGAATACAGGATTTATGTAGCCCACACATGCCCGATCGTATTCGAAGAAGAAAGTTTTTGTATGGATAGTTGTTAGAATGCTTGAACTATTTTATATTGACTACTCGTCACGACATAATCAACGATGCAAACTTTGTGAGCCATGTTCAGAGTTGTGCTTCTAATGTATTGAGATATCTTCCAGGGACCAAAGTATTTGTATGGAACAAGGAAGGAATTGCAACAATTAATCTTCCAATTTTACTGATGCAGATTACCGTAACGCATATTAAGATCTTTGCAATAGAAAGGATGACGTTTTCCAGATATTCAGAAGACAATCTTTAAGGTCTCAAACAATAAGAAATAGTTACATTATCTTCAGCAGTATGAAGCAGACGAACCTCATTGACAGAAGCGTGTGGAATAGATATATCTGAAGCAAACATCTGAGGAGATTGAGAGTTGCGGTGGATTACATTGAATTTAAAAAGGAGTGCGAAGCATCTTTAAGTAGACCTCACATATCTAACTTTTAATATTTAAAACCATTGGCTCTCATACAGCCAGAGAAGCTTCCTGCAATGATACGCCGTTGTATAGATGAAACAATTTAAGCCTTAAATAGATTTCACATGCAAACCATATACAGCTGTTGTGCAAAACAAGATAGAGTAATTCTCGCGCAACTTTGAAACATTAGATGGCCCAATCTAATGATGGTTTAGCTCTCTCCTTTACCCTACGCGCCATCGAAACGCCAAAAGTTAAACAGGTGCACCCGAACCCGAAACGTTCGAACGAGCGCACACCGCGAATTTTCGCCGATGAATAGCAAATCATTAGGGAGCGGATTTTCAATAATTAATCACATTTTGTGCTGTGTATGTGCGCTCTTGTAAAATCAGCAAATTGCTCGAATCGCTGGTAAGAGCGGACAGTTGCATAATGTGCATGTGCACAGCATGTTGCGAAGTTCCCGTCCCCAAAATCGGATGACATTGAATTTAAAAAGGAGTGCGAAGCATCTTTAAGTAGACCTCACATATCTAACTTTTAATATTTAAAACCATTGGCTCTCATACAGCCAGAGAAGCTTCCTGCAATGATACGCCGTTGTATAGATGAAACAATTTAAGCCTTAAATAGATTTCACATGCAAACCATATACAGCTGTTGTGCAAAACAAGATAGAGTAATTCTCGCGCAACTTTGAAACATTAGATGGCCCAATCTAATGATGGTTTAGCTCTCTCCTTTACCCTACGCGCCATCGAAACGCCAAAAGTTAAACAGGTGCACCCGAACCCGAAACGTTCGAACGAGCGCACACCGCGAATTTTCGCCGATGAATAGCAAATCATTAGGGAGCGGATTTTCAATAATTAATCACATTTTGTGCTGTGTATGTGCGCTCTTGTAAAATCAGCAAATTGCTCGAATCGCTGGTAAGAGCGGACAGTTGCATAATGTGCATGTGCACAGCATGTTGCGAAGTTCCCGTCCCCAAAATCGGATGTTACGGATACGGATCGGTGCACGGGGCAAGGTTTGAAATTGGATCGTGCATGAATAGCGTCCCAACAACGAACAGCGCCCGACAGCAGAACAGGGAAAATTCTAAATTGATTGATTTCACATATTAGGTGCCATTTTGAGTGGATCCTTGACACATGGATGACGGTCCTTCCTTGCTGAGCAGAGGGTTTTTCGTGTGTGATGTGAATTGCATTAGTGCAGCGAGGTGCATGCTCTGTGTGTGTGACAAATATCGGTGCGGGAAAACATAAAAAGCTATCTAGTGATTTAATTTTGGCAGCTGCATGTTATATTCACTAATTGGAAACATAGGACAAATGGGCTGCCGGGGTCTGTTAGGTTTTCCATAATTCGTCATCAAGGGTCTATTTATAAACTGGGATTATTAGATTATCCGGGGTTTTTTCTTTACATGCCTTCTCATCGCACTGCCGCGATAGTTGTATTTAAGCTGTGGTTGGGAGACCCACTGAAATATTTGATTAAAGTCAAATTGTTCGGAAAGCATGTCGTCACATTATGCAACTAAATTGAAACGTATCGAAAATCGCTTTTTTTAATTCACTAGTTTTGATCAAATACGCCTAAAATCTATCTGTGCTCAATCTATGAACAGGGTACATGTTGACCTACGCTAGTTTTTTTTGTATGTATTTTGACGTTTGTCGGTTGAAATGAACCTCTCTATACAATCTGATGATTCCAAGTAGATGTTAGAAAAGTTGATTGTTAAATAATAACTATAAAAAAGTTTATAATGTCTGATTGTGCATTTAACATTATTAAATAGTCATATGCTGCAATTCCTTGGAGCTTTAACACGAATGTTCTGGCAAAAATATCCATGTTTATGAGGAGATCAGTGAACCATCTGTCAAAATGATGTCAGTTGTCAAATGCTCCAAAATCAAATCTAAAATGCACACTAAAGTTTCAGTTGGATTTTATAAATCGTGTTAATAATTTATTTGATTAGCACATACACACAAGCGGGCAAAACAACGCCTGGTAAACGATAGCAAATATACACAAACATTATTTCATCACGTTCTTATGGTATCATCTCCTGTTCACAATAGTGTAATGCTATTTGTTTTATTTGTTGTACCCCGCAAGGGAATTTGAGCTTTTTTCTTCACTTTTCAAAAAGTGATCGCTCTCTCTCTCCGCTGCGATACATTGCTAGTGGTACCTATTTTTTACAGCTCGCAAAGCAACAACCATTCATCAGTGGCACATTCCATTTTTGCTTCTCGTTGCAACACAGAAAAAAAAGGAAATCTCTGGCCCAACGCAACACCGGGTTGCACAATCCGTACTGTTCGCTGGTTATTTTTCTACCATTTCTTCTCTCATTTCTATCACTCTTGTTATCCTCGAAGGTGATTACACTTGTTTGTGCAACATTACACCCTTTTTTCATCGTGGCACGGGAAAACCCCGGTAGAGCGAGTGAGAGAGCAAGTGGACGAGAAAAAAAAGGTCCTGTCACTCGCGACAAGCTACGCGATACGTACCTGTGGATTTTTTCCGCCTGGTCGCCTTGGTGTAGAAAATGAACGCTGCCAGGAAAAACACCGACGAGAGTGTTTCCGCCCGTCCGACGACACCGGTCACCTGGAATGGGAGAGAAAAAAAGGGGAAAAACACAAAGTTAGCAACGGCAGCACACGATAATGGTGGAAAATTATTTTTACTGAAATGTGAACGGAACGGTACACGCGGCCGTTTGGGACCGGTGAGAATTATTCCATCCGGTGCGCTCCACAGCGATGGCACACGGGTACAACTGGACCGACTGAGCAAAGGGTGGGAATAAGGGAAGGAAAATCAATGTTAGCCGTCCCGTGGAATCGGAAGGGAATCGGGCCAATTAATGCAATCGAGTCGCTGGCAACTGGCCTGGTACCGATTGACCATGGAATCGTGAGAAATCTCGGTAAAACAAAGAGTAAGGTCAGAAGGCTTCCAAAAAGTCACGACGTCAGTTGGCGGAAGCAAATGTCTTCGTTTTTAGACGCAAGGGCACGCGATAATTTGTCGATGTGATGGTTAATTTGTAGGACGCGGAATGTTGCGACTATTATTTGGAGCACGAGTTTTGATAAGACAGGAAAATAGGTTGCACAAGTTTTGGGGCGCTGGTTGTGTACAATCATTATTATGAAGTTATGTAGCGGCGTTTAGAATTACATTAAGGAAAAGACAATTAAATAATCCTATTCTTTTTGATAAAAGACGTAATGAAAAGTCGAATCTACTGGAAACAAATGCTTAAACGTATAAGATAACAAGAATAAAAACTCATTAAAAAGCAATCAACCTCACCGATTTCATAATCCTTCAGAACACAGCTACACAAATAGAAATAACAAACCATTCAAGGTTTTTGTATGCAATTTACCGCACAATACCCGCCGTCGCATTCAGCCGTAGAGTTCCCACAGGGTGTGCATTCATTCGGTGTCAATACAAAGTTCATTTTTATGCAAAAAAACAACCCCCTGATAATAAGATTACATGACATCGTGTTATCTCGATTACGGCATGCGACATGCATGGGCAATGGGGATGCACTTTACCGAGAAGAAAGATCGAGCACTGAAAGGTTGCACTTCCTCTAACCGGGTTTTGAGATGTGTCGGATTTCCTTGCCGGAAGGATGTGGTGTGCTGTGTCGCCACCAAAAACAACGTCCGTCGTAATGTTCCGTTCCCGGCGCGGTGGGAGTCAATGTAGTTTGGAAGATGCAATTAAGATGGAATTATCCGCTTACCATGCATGTGGGGGCGGTATGGGTTGAAGGTAAATAGGGGAGTGTTGTGCGGTTCCGCCACACGGGAAACGCAATTTCACAGGCATCATACCGAGGCGACGTGTGAAACTGCTTTTCATTTTGGTATGGGAAGATTGGTAGTACGTTTCAATGGGATATCCTTTTTCCGCAAGGGTTTCGATCGTCTAACCAAATCCTTTATCTCTGGAAGTTGGAGGAAACGGGAAGGAAATACGGAAATTGAGGGACGTGGTTGTAAAGCATGAGAACATTACCATAGGAAGTTCGCATTGTTGTTGGGTTTAATCTAGCAAGAAAAAGGATAATTTAATTGAAAAATAAACTAAGCATAAAAGACATGTGCCGGCAACCATTCCCAACCTAGACACGGTAGCGACCAGACGTGTTATCAGTTATCTCCGTGAGGGGGAAAGAAAAAACAAAAACAAAAAAATCAAAGTTAGTACTGAGAGAGGCTGCACGGGACATCATCCTGTCTCAGGATGGTGGGAAGAGTGGGAAGACCCAGAGGCAAAAGGCCGAGGCCGGCTAGTGCCCACACGTTAGCAAACAGAAGTAGTTGCTCTAACCCATCGGAGAACCGGTTTGCTCTCCTGTGTAGTGACGAAGACACGGACAATATCCCGAAGGATTTTAATACGAAGAAAAAGGTCAGAGATAGTGACACCGCAGCAGCATCAGTGCAAGTGAGCGAGAACAAAGTGCCTCCAATCGTAGTTAAAAGCCAATCGGTTCAGTGTGTGCACAAGCTAATAATTGCAGCCGGTATAGTGAACTATACAACGAAACAGACGTACACAGGCACTGTCGTACAACTCACTAATAGTACGGACTTTCGTAGTATTGTGTCTCACTTTAAATCGCATAACGTGCTGTTTCATACCTATCAGCTAGAGGAGGACAGAACTACCAAGATCGTGTTGTACGGATTAGTGGACCTTCCGATAAACGAGGTAAATGAAATCCTAAATGTAGAAAACATCTACCCGACGGACATTAAAAAAATGACAGTGAAACAGAAAAGATATGATGAACATGCAGTGTATTTACTGCATTTTTCAG
>KZ062047.1:101564-114132 GCA_002091835.1 Anopheles maculatus | reverse complement strand
TAGCAATTCCCAAACACGGCAAAGACTTGACTAAACCAGAAAATTACAGGCCAATTAACTTATTAAGCTGTCTAGGAAAAACATTTGAAAAAATAATAGAACGGCGTCTCCGCGCTCACACGGATAGGAAAAGTATCATCCCAACTTATCAATTCGGATTTCAACCAGCATTAGCAACTACCCATCAATTAGATAGACTAACCAAAACTATTAAAAATAATAGAAGAGCCAAAAAATCTACAGGATTGGTCCTACTTGATGGAGAAAAGGCTTTTGATACCATCTGGCACGAAGGATTAATATATAAACTAATCACTCTAAAATTTCCTACACACCTGATAAAGGTGATCAATTCTTTCCTTAAAAATCGACAAAACAGTGTTTTCATTGGACAAACCAAATCAGAAACTTTTGTTCCCGTAGCAGGCGTTCCTCAAGGAAGCACACTATCGCCCTTATTATTTAACATTTTCACGTCTGATATACCAACTATGCGTAACTGTGAAAAATATCTATACGCAGATGATTTTGCCATTTCATCATCTTCCAAACACCCCAAAAGCATTATAAGGTCTATAAATAATGGGCTGAAAGTATACAGCAGATACTGCAAAAAATGGAAAATGAAAATTTACGGTTTAAAATCAGAAGCAATATACTTTACACGATGTACATGTTCTCGCAGACTTCCCCAAAGCAGTCTAACGATTAATTCTACGACCATCCCATGGAAAAACTCAGTAAAATACCTCGGTCTAATATTAGACAAAAGGCTAACTTATAAAAAGCACATTGAAAATACATCCATCAAATCAATTCAAACGTTAAAAGTCCTATACCCTTTAAAAAAAAGTAGGTCGAAATTAAATGAAAAGAATAAACTTCTTCTGTATCGTACGTGTTTCAGGCCAATACTAACCTATGCTTCAACCGTATTTAAAAATTGTGCCAAAACACACATTAAAAAACTACAAATCATCCAAAACAAAATGCTAAAAATAATATTGAATTTGCCTATGTGGTACAGCACACGATTACTTCATATACGTACAAATTTCCCTAAGTTAGAGGATCACATAGCTAATATCAGTAGGAAATACATTAGTAAGTGCCTAACGAGCGATAATCCGATCTTGCAACAATTAGCACAATCAACTAATTAGTTTCTGTTTTGTAGGAGATATGTCTCAAGTTGTTAGGTTTAGTATGGTTTTGCCCTAGTGCTCTTTTGCTAGCTTTGATTTGTGTTATGTATTGCGTACTCATTAGTTTAAGATTTAGTTTTAGTTTTTATATAATTAAAAAAGAAAACTTTGAGGGTTTTTTATACAATTTTCCCTTAGATAACATTAGAAATTAAATAAAAACAAAAATCATAAATTGCTAGACTGTTAGGAAAATAGAAAATCAATGTGGAGAGTATAAAAAGCGAACCCATTAAAATGAAACGGAATACAAACAAATGTAATGTAATACACCTAAAATGTTTCCAAATAAACTTCTACTACTACTACTACTACTACTGTGCCGGCAAGAACATGTTGCAAAATAAAACAATTGTGAGCATGGTATGTTCTGATGCATAGTCATAATACGATGTGTATACAATGGATTTAATTTTATATGAAACTTGCAACATTCTTTAACGATTGAAATATATCATAAATCGTGCTACACTATTGCTCAAATAGAACGAATTTATAGAGTAAAAATTTACAAAATCAGCAAAATTTTTATTCCAACTATAATTAACAACTAAGGAAAGTCATTATATAATTTACAGATCACTCCAACCCATTTAATTCAACAATGACTTCAGCTAACCTAGATTACTCGTGCTAATTTTATTCATGTTATAAAAAAGCGTTACAACACTTTCGTTTTAGGAACGTTGTCGGTTGTTATTAAGCACGCATCACGCACTAATTAATTTTTACGACATTGCAAAGCATAAAAGTTCTAACTTAAGATTAAAATTGTTAAAATTTTAAGCCGCTTACTGTCAAATAATCGAGCAGTCACAGCACATGAACCGAAAAAGATAAGCTCATCCCGCAGCGTTTGACAAGTGGCATACCATTTTGACAGTAAGTTCACTGAACGCGTTTTTGATCCTTTCGAGGCGTTTGGAAGCATCTCCGGAGCCCGCCTGAACGTCAACAAAACCATCGCGATCGACGTTGGACACACTACACCAACCACGAGCATCCAGGTCCCATAGCTTCGGACGGAAGAAAGGCTTCGGCTTCTTGGAATTTTGTTTTCCAACAATATCCGAGAAGCCATGAGCCTTAACTGGGACTTGCTGATCCACCATTTCCGCCAGTTGGTGTGGCTTCATCGTGTGAGGGACCTGAATTTGGTGCAGAAGGTTGTTCTGTTGAACACCTTTCTGTAGCCCAAACTATGGGTTCGTTGCGTCGGTCTGTGGCGCTCGCGCAATGGACATAGCAAAGGTGACCTGCACAATAGGCTCGTTCCTCTGGGATGGTTCCGGGGGCATCCGGGTAACTCTTCAGCAGCTGTGGGCTCAACGTCCACATCCCAGCTGCTGACGAACCGGTATGTTGCGGAACAGGGGTGTCTACGAGTCGGAGCCCAGCACATCGCATGTGCTCCGAACATTGCCTCTGTTCCGTCTACATACCCTTGCCTGCGAATCATCATCCAGCAACTGGGTTATGTTACAAAGCCAGGGATTCTCACCACGCGCCTGATTCGCCAGACACTGACGGAGAGATTACCTGAGTCCAAGGTAGTCTTGGAAACTCCGACAATAAATTCTCGAAGAATCTGGCGCAATATTCACTACTATAACATGACGTCCCTTCAGCGCAGCACGCTATACCTCCTGGCTAATGGCAAAATTAGACATGGAGAGCTGTTATACAAAATGAACCGCGTCCCGTCCTCGTCTTGTTTGTTTTGTCCCGTAATCGACACCCTGGAACACAAGTTCGCAGGTTGCTGTAGAGTTGCTGATGCTTGGCAGCTTCTGCAGCAGTGCATTAGCTTCGTGATTTCAGGGTGTTCGACATCGTCTCGTTTTTCGTTTGATTTGCTGCGTTTTCCTGTACTAAGTGGCATATGTGCAGAAAAACGCAGTAAAATCCTCTGTTTGTTTTCTAACTATGTCATCCACATCATTGGAAATAATGATGCTGCGATTGATATAGAAATCCTTCGTTATTCTTTATTTTAAATGTTTAAATGTTATTTTGTACATTGTTGTCTCTATTTGTAAGCACGTTTGTAAATAAATGTTTTATAAAAAAAAAATCAGAATTAGTGTGCTACAATTTAAAGACATGACAATTTAATGCCACAAACGTCACAGAGCAAAATGCACATCCAGAAAATATAAATAAATATTTTTTAAATATATGGTTTACTTTTCTAGAGTAGCGTTGCTGACATGAGCTGACCTTGTCAAAGAAGCTCGTACTATTTTACGAGCATGTAGTCTAAACTTTTTCGAGGTTATCCCGAAAATAACTAATGCTTTTGGGGCTGGCTAGTTTTACCTGCCAGTTTGTAAGGAAAGCTAGCCGCAAAACATCAAAACATGTACAAAAATACTAGCCTTTATCATCAAGAATTCATTTGTCAAATAATGTTAAACACCCCGTAGACATTTCGCGCAATTGTCCTCAAAATCTCTTCAATTTTGTCAGTAGCACTTTTTTGTCTTTGGCAGTTTTGACATTCGGTGAAATCGTTAATCGTCTAGTTTTGTTTATCAATTTACATTGAAATTTACCATTTATCAAATTTATTAACCGTCAATAGTCAACCAGCATTTGGATCAGGTTTTCATTGCCCTCAATTAGAGTATATCTTTAGAACTATTCTGTGTTGTTGCTAGAGCCATGGGTGCTAAATTTTATTAGAATCCGAAATATATTGATACGTTAAATACATTTTTCAGATCATAATGAAGACAATAAATTAACATTCGTTTGATTTGATTTTCCTCAAAAACCAGCAACAAATCGATAGCAATTATTTGATGTATTGTAGTTAGCAGAAACTAACTCTCTGAACTGATAACGATTCTTGCAGTGCTAGAATTTTATCGTTGTCCATTCTAAACCTCATGTGCGCACTGACAAATGAATTCTTGGGGGCGATAAATTGTAACCCTGCACCTTTCACACACTCCCGTCACCCACGTTTGCGTCCGGTGAAGCATTCATCTCCGGGCATCATTGTTTCCACACCATCAGTTACGGGTGATCCGCATGCCGGTGCACATAATTCATGGTGTGATTAGTGCGGGTGTGCGCCGTGTACTGTGCGTTTGCCGATCTGCACGATAGTACAGTTCGTGGTAGCACGGAAGAAAGAAATTAAAACCATGGCGGCACCAACCACCAACATTCGGCAGATGGAATGAAAAATCTAATCCATCGCACGGTCGAAGCTTTGTTGCACCGGCCCGGAGGCTGTCCGAGTGTTGGCCGGAATGCCCTAACGTTGTCCAGCACTTCGAATGCAATCCTGTGCAGGCTCGTCCGTTCGTTTCGGACGTTACCACACAATTCGTCGTGTGTAGCTTACCGGTCATAGGAAGACTCGCGGGACTCCACGCATTGCGCGACGGTGACATTCGAGTGGATGACATACTTGGCAGCGCGGATACGTCTACCGTGACGGTGTAACAGCACTTGCATCGGACAACTGTGTGATTATCGCGCAGAAAAGGATGGTAGAACGACGTTTGCATTAAGCCTGGGGCGGAAGCGATCGTTAGTGGTTGATTCATGGGACCACCGGGAACGATGGACGAGAAAACTGTGCAGTTCTCCACACACACACACACACACACACACACAGGATGCTTTGGATCGATAGGAAGATACGTGAGAAAAGTTCAAGGGCGCTGAAGATGGAGCGAACGCAAATGTTGATGGATATTACAACAGGGTCTGCTGGAGATTGTACATGTTCTTGTAAGTATTATATTGAAATGAATAGGATAAAGTTTTGAGATTTGCTATTCCTTCCTGTACTATGCAAAAGGATATATGTAAATTTCATTTTGTCTTCGATATATCTAATTCTTTTTATTAAATTACACTAATGGTACTTTCTCCATGTATTGTAAAACGTGGCGTTACAATTCCACATTGCCTGAGTTCGATTTTATGTCAGTCTTTTCCTGAAAACGCCTCGCAAATCCACGTTTTATCATTTCAAAGTACCGATGTAGCTTGTAGCCTCACCGCATATTACTCTATTCGTGCTAGAACTTCTGTTTAACTGTTCACAACGACGACCGAGAAGGTCCGAGCCAGCCAGCTTGCGCCCAAAGTTGATTCACCCTGGTTGGTTGAAAACCGCTAGTTCCACCCATCGAGAAAGTAAAGAAAAAACAAAAAGCTGGATTAAAGGACATTCTTGACTGGCAGGTTGTTTTTCCTCATCTTCTGGTCCGCTTTTTCTCGTTGCTCATCCCCCCATGCTAGCCAACAGTCCAAACACGGTTGGTGGTTGTTGACTTCTCAAATACTTCCACTGACGTAGCGGCGGTGTAATCAGAAATAGCTACCCATCAACCAGTCTGGCCGGCCGGCATTGTGCAGGAGGAGGAGGAGGTGAAGGATTCGGTGGCGCTTGGTGAACATAATCCAATATCATTAATCAAGATTTATTACCTATTTACGTTGCTATTATTTCAAAACGGCAAACCATAAGCAAGCGACCGCCCGGTGCGAAGAACGGAGGTTAGAGAATGAAAACTCCAACAGCGCCAATCGCATCTGGCCGGCTGGATGAGGGCAAAAGGCGAGCCAATTCTGTGTGTGTGTTTTTTTTTTTTACTACGGTACCACATGGAGACGCCTGGTGGTCGGTCGGTGATGGTACAACATCCCGTGCATCGCGTCGGTCGGTTGTAGGGGAAGCTGTTGGGTATTTGTACAGCTGCAGCAACATTCTAAAAGCTACGATTCGTTCTCCCTTACCCGTGCCGGATAGTGCTGATGGTGCAGATAATGGATAATGTTGGGAGAGTAACATACCAAACCTTGGAACCTTGGATGAATGCGAAGCGAACATGAAATTGACGAGATAATGCTAGTTGATCTAATAAGAGTCAAAAAGCTAAGACTCGAGTAAATGGATTGATTTTGATATCAGTATGCTAGCAAGATAGAAAAGAAAAAGATTTCTATTGATTTTTGAGCATTCTGATAAGTTACCGTTGGTACTATTGTTGTGGTTTCATACAATTTTATGGAATAATTAAATTTTTTGAGTTTCTTATACATACATTTCGTACAAGTTAATTCGGGTTCGCAAGTTTAAAATTTTCAAACGTGAAAGATCGTCTCAATCAACGCATTCGAATTTAATTCTACCGCACGATTGGCTACGTAAGAACATTGCTTCGCATGAAACCACCACTTAATCTACCACGAAATCCGCATTCGAATGAATAGACCTTCACCGCAGCCACACCCCCAACCCACTATCTAACTAGGTTTTTAAGCTCTTTTCTTTGCACCGGGAGTCGATGCTGCAACGGAACGCGTACTGCAAGCAATTAAAAACTCAATCAACACCTTTTCTTCTGCACGCCGTACGGGACACCATGGAGAATATAGCTCAGGTTTGCTAACGGCGTCCATTTTGAGGCAGGGCGTACATTCGCGCACTGGAGGAAAGCTTGCGTTCACAAGAACATCGAAGCTTAAAGCACGGTTGGTGAGATTTTCACTTGTCGCACCCGTACTGGCTAACGTGGAGCGAAGCAGAGAAAGATTTATCCGAAATTGGAATCAGTTTGCCCTTGCCCGAGGTAAGTTCGTAGATGAAGTACAACCGAATGGGCGGACGGATTCAACAAGGGATCAGCTTTCTGTTTTAGATTTCTCTCACACTCTACCACACAAAACGTACAGATGTCTTATTGCTTCTCATTCACGGATTTGCAACTGCGACTGAGAATGAGTTGAGTATAAAATCCGGCTTTTTCCTGCACAATTTTCTCATTCTCGGATGGATGTCACACATGGTACGGGGCCAGGAAGGTTGCGGGAAACCTCGAACCTCGAACAGGGGGACAACAGCATTTGCGGCCAGCTCATCTAGTGGGTTCGTGGTTTGTTCAATTTCAAATTCAATTATTGCCATAATACCATCGTATCGAGACGAGCGTTTCCATTCCAACTACCGGTCGGTATCGTTATCTTGGTCTGCAATATCGCTTTGTCCTTGTGTTTCCTCCTTCTGGGTAACGCAGCGGGTCGGTGGTTTTGGATTTTGATTTGATTGTTTTTATCCCTGTCACTGTGAGCTTCGCACTTCGATTTAGAGCCAAACATTATACGAACGATTGCACCGAGACAAACGCCACCCATGTCGATGGCCATCGATCGTAGTGCCCTGTTCGTTTGCCGAGACGCGTCAATGGCGTAGGCAATCGAGTTAAAATTTAATTGGCAAGTTACGAGAGTCGACGGCCGGGTTCGCTTTCGAGCTGGGGACCAATTTGTGCCAATATACTTGAATGTTTCTGCCGCTCTCGTCGCTCGTTAAAGGAAAACGGGACACAAAGCGGTGCTGCATACTGCAGCTAATTAAGTGCAGTAAGATAATATAACACGACAATCGGTGCATTTTCAGCCAATTTCAGCTGGTCAAGTGTAGCGGTGAATGGATCCGGTTTATTGTTTACCCTTTGCCCAGGCCATCTGAGGCCAAGGCCTGGAGTGGAGTGGAAACGTGATCGGCGAATTCGATTTGCGTCCCGAGGGCGAGGGCGAACCCTTAATTGTGAGATAGCAACAGATCGATATGGTGGGGCGCACGGTATTGGACTGATTACAGAATGTGCCGAGGCCTGGCTGACTTTGGGATAATTGTTTCGTCGTCTTGTGTTTCGCCAGACCGTGTCCAGGTGAAATCGGTGGAAGTAATTGAGTGTTTGCTGGGTACACCATGAGCCTAAGGTAAGGCTGCGTAAGATTGCGCCCCATGACCTGCGCTTCGAAAGGAAATTGGTGGAAGCAAATTGTTAACCCGAATCAAAATATTCCAATTCAATTTCCAGCACACAAACGAGATTGCGCGCGTTTGTGCAGTGGCAGCTATGAAGGTGGTGCTTGATACGGTTTAATTAATATCCTGTAACTGGAGTAATTTGGTGCACGAACGTTATTTTGATAAGCAAAACCGACTACAATACCTTTAATTCTATTCGTGAGGTACGATCTTGAACAGTATGTAGGGTGGTTACAAGAGTTTCGGAATTTTGAAGCAATGGGCCAAAACTACGGTTTCTTGGGCATGCAAGTGAAGGCTGGTTTTGAGATTCATCCATAATTATTGCATTAAGATAAACCTAACAGTATTTTTTTTAAATTCCGTTTGCTATCCACAAGAATTTAGATATGTCCAAGTTTGAAGTTCGTATATTCGTTTCGAGAAGAGCAGTTTTCTCAGGGTATAAAATGACTGGCTGAAAATTTCAATAACTGTGTCCTAACTGTTGATCTAGCATGAGAACTTTGAATATCTACCATTTTCCATTTACTTTCACAGGAGATGTGATAGAGATCATTGCCATTCTAACAAACTTGATACGGTTAATCAGGATTCCAAAACTGGTCATTAAGTTGAATATGTTCATCCTGGCTATGCTGTAATAAGCGGCATTGAAATTAATGAAGAAATGGCAGATGTTTAGCGGCTGCTCTTTTACACTCATCAAGATTTACCAGAGCCGTTCTATATCATACCTGAATGATTTTGACTAACTCTGTTACAAATTGGTCAAATCGATCTTGTAACGGACTCTGTTCAAAACTGATGATAACCTTTTCGTCCCTGGTGGTTGGATTTTCAGAAGGATTTTTGATCGCGTTTGTATAGTAGAAGCACCAATGACGAGCTTTACAGACTGGGAAATGAGCATTCTACAAGGAATTAAGCTAAGGAGGTCTTGCTATATGAATGGCACCGAGCGACCTGGCCTTCAAAGTCTTTTTAGGTAGTCTGCATGGACACAAGCTGGAGATGGAGTTATGGTGTTGATGCGTCTGTCAGAAAAACTGGGCATGGGATAAACAAACGATGGCGTTTATCCAGGGATGGATCATGGTGTAAGCATACCAAGCGGATGCTTGAAGCCCAATGCTTTTGAGAATTCCATACATATTGACAGAGGTGGATAAGCCCCCACAAGCATTTCGGGGACCCGAACTCCCTCAGGAGCTCTCGCATACAGACATCATGAGCACAATGTCTCCGTTTGTCCACTTTCTTTGGGATTGTTAACAGATTCGACCTGTTCGGGTTCTCAAACTTCCAATCTGAAAATGACATCTAAAGGGCTTGATCTACCACTGCGTACACCCGAAGGCAGTTCTGTTACAGGTCATAAAAAATCGACAGTAATCATAAATAAATTGATCCTGCTGCCAATTTTGACATTATGACCACCAACCACTGTCTAAATCTAGACAGGTTTTTCCTAAAACCATTTATCTTTGTGATTACGATGATGATTTGATTTCGAAATAAAACCTCTACCCGTTATCCGATTTGAAATAGTACATTTTTTACACGAGGTCGAGCCGACACCGAAAATGCAAGTGTACACGTGATGGCTACTACCTCGCTCGATTTTTTTTCAGATGTAAGCTTTCGGCAGAAATTTCCCTTGCACGGTACTCAAATAAAGCAGCAAACTGCAGAAAAGTGGATGTTTTCCAAACGAGCGCAGCGAAAAAGTAAAACAAGCAAACAGCGTGCGTGCACCCAGTGTGCCTTCTCTGTCAACTTCCACAGTGAAGAGCTGCTGGTAGAAGTTTGCTTTCCTCCTGTTTTGGTTTGGCAAGAGTAGGAAGGTAATGTAATAAAACAGGCATGACTGTAGTAAAAACTGAAAGCTTTGGCAGCGTTCCTACTATGTGTGTATGTAGGAGGTATGTTTTGGATGCATTTCCGGGGGTGGTTCGAGGTTCGACCTATGTGTGTGTGTGTGTTCAATTTGTTGCACAATTCGCTAGAAGCAACGCTTGTTGGCTTAAAACTGTTGCAAGCATCAATTTGCGCCTAACAGCAGGAAGAGAACGTGTGCAGACGAAAATGCAAAGAGAAGTGTTAGACTAGTGGTAAGGATGAAGGCGAAAAAATCAGAATAAAGAGCATGCAGAAGAGCGTGCAAAACGGGAAGCACACACAGAGTGCGGAATGAAAATGGATTCCCCTGCAGGACATTGTAACGCAATGCGCACCATTCGCACACGTAAACACACAGACACATCAACACTTTCTGTCTCTGTCTCTCTTTTTGCTTCACTTTTGCCATCCACAAATCCTCGCTTACTCTTCTCCTTTGCGTACAATCGAATGGACTTAACCATGGGCTGATCGTTGGTTTTTATTTAAAAACCTTCCAGCCACTGTAACCCGTTGCTAACCGGGAAAAAAACACTTTCCTCTTCCAACTAACATAGGGCTATTTGCTTGCACACCCGAGGAGGTATGTTTTGGATGCATTTCCGGGGGTGGTTCGAGGTTCGACCTATGTGTGTGTGTGTGTTCAATTTGTTGCACAATTCGCTAGAAGCAACGCTTGTTGGCTTAAAACTGTTGCAAGCATCAATTTGCGCCTAACAGCAGGAAGAGAACGTGTGCAGACGAAAATGCAAAGAGAAGTGTTAGACTAGTGGTAAGGATGAAGGCGAAAAAACCAGAATAAAGAGCATACAGAAGAGCGTGCAAAACGGGAAGCACACACAGAGTGCGGAATGAAAATGGATTCCCCTGCAGGACATTGTAACGCAATGCGCAGTGTATATACCATTCGCACACGTAAACACACAGACACATCAACACTTTCTGTCTCTCTCTCTCTCTCTCTCTCTCTTTTTGCTTCACTTTTGCCATCCACAAATCCTCGCTTACTCTTCTCCTTTGCGTACAATCGAATGGACTTAACCATGGGCTGATCGTTGGTTTTTATTTAAAAACCTTCCAGCCACTGTAACCCGTTGCTAACCGGGAAAAAAACACTTTCCTCTTCCAACTAACATAGGGCTATTTGCTTGCACACCCGTGGCCTCAGATTTGCAGCTGCATGTGTGCGTGCGTGTACGGCGGGTGGCACATTCAGGCAGCCATTTCGCTTCACAGGAAAGCGGTCTCGGCCGTCGGACGTCGTTTAGTGTTATTAAATTTCATTTATTAATACCATAAAACATCCTCTTTCCCACTCTTTCGCGTATGGCGAATAGAATGCGCGTTAGCTTGGAGCAAACACATACACACAGAGGGCATGTACTTTTTATACATTTTACCGGTTTTGTTGCATTCGGCTTGTTGTAACGTGAAACCTATTTTGTTCGATTTTTTTTTTCTCTCACCAACACAGCACATGTGATGTGATTTCGTTTCCTTTATTTTGTGTGCTGCATAGGAAGGAGTTGTGCGAATAAAAATAAAAAATATTGCGAAGTTTAGCTAAAAACGAATAACTACTAATGTTAATCGCCATTGCACTAAATCTTCGGAAAATTGCACTGGATACTGAAGGAATGACCTCGCACTAAAAAATTATCTCATAGGAAGCGGTGATTAAAGAACACAACTGGTACTAAACTTTTATTGAAGACAGAACCCAGATAACTATGTGTTGGAATTGTTTATCTTACATGGTTGTAAAAAAACAGTTGGTAATTTGGTGTAATATTAATGAAAACTGTGCTTTTTTATGTATACTAATTTATTTTATGCACATTAATAGCGGAACATCAGCAAAGTTTTTATGCCTCTAAAAATATGACGAGTTAGCTGAACGAAGATTTTGAAACATTGGACAACTGATCCTAGTATGACAAAAATTAAACTAATGCGATTTTACCATCTCTTTATTTGTTTCGATACCGCATATGTCAGTGAAGAGATCCAGCATAGGCATAGATATTGATAGAGATCCTGGCAAACGCTGATGATATAGACATTTGATTAGATTAGACATTAGATTTATTTTTTTATTTTTATTTTTATTTTATTAATAACTTATTGTCTGCCTAAGGCTACACAATGTACTTAAAGACTAAGCTTACCGCTATAAAGGAGACGGGTTAAGAGAGGAAATAGGTGAGGAGGATTGACGTAGGAGAGCTCGGAAAGCTGGTAAGGAGAGAGAGAAGTCAAAGAGATCGGAATGCGAGTTAAATGCACGGATTGCGCGCAGGAGCGGATCATTCGCACCAACAGCAGATCGCCTTGATGCAATAGCAAGGGGAGGACGAGGACGAAGATGATGTGATGGAACATAAAAGTTAACGGCAGAAAGGAGGAAAGGAGCATCGGTGGAGTTAAGGATAAGGGAGGCAATAAAGGAGACCTGGGCATGAGTGCGACGAGTTTCCAAGAGTTCGAGCCTCAACATATGACAACGAACCGGGTACGGCGGCATCGATGAGCCCGAATAGCCAAACACATTGCGCAAGGCAAAGCGGGTGAAAGTCCTCTGAACTCGTTCTAACCTTGCAGTAGCTCCAATACTAGAAGGAGACCAGATTATAGCGGCATATTCTAGCGACGAGCGGAC
>KZ062047.1:56203-93934 GCA_002091835.1 Anopheles maculatus | reverse complement strand
GCATTCGATTGTTCAAATATTTTAACGAAAACCATAATGATAAAACACTCTTTTCGCACTAGAACCACAACATCACGTTAAACTGTATCAATACCGACGGTTTCTGCGAACTTTTTCTGACCTGCCTTTCACTCGGTCCAGCAACAAAGGTTTCCGATTTCATCCTGCATAACTTATTCATTCCATTTAATCGCTTTATGACCAGCATCGCAAACGAGCGAACGGGTGAAAATTCGATTTTCCCTTTTTGCGTTCCGCCACATTATCGCCGGGCGCCCGAAAACCTAAACGCACTGACACGAAGTGGACTCTTGGTCAACAGAACAGTTGACTCAATTACGGTCGACTTGAGCAGAGGTTGCGAGCCCGCCCAAAGGCCAACGACGAATAAAGAGAATGAACAGTTCCGCCTAATGTCAGAAAATATCGCACGGAAATCGACCTCTCGGCACGCCACCATAAGCGCCGGGTATCTCTCCATCTTTGCTGTACGATGGAAATTGACAAAGCAAAGAAAAAAAAAAACGACCGGTACAAATATGGGGAAACAGGCAAGAAAATGCCACACACAATCAAACCACAAATTCGACCGTACACGAACAGGCAAACAGCTGCAAATACTCTCGGAACAACGTCACCGTCTTCGATGGCCGCGCACCATAATACGCTTGCCGTAGTCACAGCAGCTGCTTCTTCACCGTTTGGGCACTGGCAAAAGAATGGAAACGATGATTGGACGATGAAACTGGCCGTCGAGGAAATGGGAACAATTTTCCTTCGCCACCGATTATCTTTTGCCGAGTGCCAAAGAGCCGCTAACACCACAGCGCCAGCCGTACATAGCATGCAAAGCGATAAGCGATTGTGGGTCCGATGCTGTGGCCCGCAGCTAGATTTTTCCCGCTTGCCACGGTGCTCCCCAAAGGATTTCACACCATGGCGGAGGTCGGCCGCTTTTCACCGGATAAGCCGTTGAAAATAAGAGGCAAACGGGGGCTGATTATGGGCAAAACTTTGCTACCATCATCACCGATTCCGAACTCGGTGCGACAGCTCACGACGATGGTCTCGGTTTGGATGGAGGGTCCAGCTGGGGCGGAGTTTGGGGTGAGGCAAAATAAAACCCACACTAAACATTAAAAAAATATATATGCACCGAAACAAAAAGCAGCTTATCAGGGTGGCCAGCTGAGCGAGTGTGGGCCCGTGGGTTCGATCCACCGGGTGTGTACGTCCGGGTTTGGGAAAGTTTTAAATTGGAACGAATTTTAAACTTGCTTCCCCTGGCACTGGGCTGGCTCCGGCCTTGGGGAGCTGTTCATTCGTTTGTTTTACTTTCCTTCGCGGCAAGTTCTTTGGCCGGTCGATGGCTTTCGGTCAGAATCTGTGGCTCGTATTAGCATACTGATGGTTTTCTAGTCTGATCCTTAAATATAGCAAATTTTTGTTCGCTTTATGGGACCATTCGGGAAGATCTTTACACCATCATGGTGGGAATGCTTTGCGTTCCGGTTCGGGCATGGATTTAAAGCTACAATCGATGCGCAGTATGAAGTTTGTATGATTTTATTGTTAACAAAAAACTCTCGATAATGGACTAAAGTAGGGGAAATATTGCAAATTAAGCACATTTTCGCTGGGTAAATCAATTATCGAAAGATACATTTTATGTTAAGTATAATTCTAATATTCGAGAGATACTTCGTCGTCATGGAATATTTCCGGATTTGAATATCTTAAAGCTTGATCTAAAGCTCTAAAGAGTTCCATTTTCACAGATCTGTAGGAACGAGCAATATTTTGAGTGAGCTCTCCGGTATAAAGAACATTTCTATTCCAAAATGTTGACTAAAAAAATCATAAAACCATTACTTACAATCGGTATAGTGAGACTGACTGAATTTATTTTAATATAGGTTAGGTTTAGTTAAAACACTGTCATTTTCAGCCAATATCTAGTAAACATTCGAGCAGATCATTTATGAATCTTATGGAACTATGAACTGAATTGCAAATGATGTTAAATCGAAGGGCGAATTAATAAACTGTAATAATTGTCTTTAATAGTTGAATACTTTAAAGCGTGATGACGTTATCCGTTTTACTTTAAGATGAAAATTAAACAATGGCTTGAATTGAATTAAATCAATAAATGAAATAACGCACATACGAAGACAAACATTCAATACGAAAACTTACCGCTTCGGTGTGGATCGGATGCACGGCAAACAGTAGGGCAGCCGCAAAGCTGGCCGACTCCGAAAGCAACATGGCGCACATTCTGTAAATGGAAAGATAGTGAAGCAAAACGAAAAGGAATCAGTACGTGTACGAATAAAATAATGTGCAAGATGTAGAATCACCATTCCGGGAGGCACATGTGCAAGAGTGGCTAACGATGGGGCAGTAAATTTCATTTGGCTTTCTGACCACTACCGGGTGGCTCACCGGCGGCGCTCCATTAGCGGGTGAACAATGACGGCCATTTTATCTTGACCTACTCCGCATGGGGGCAGATCCTTAGCGCAGAGCTTACCGCTAGCAATGCCAACCAGTGCATTTCGTGCTTCATTTTTTCCTCTCAACTTTTTTCCAACTCATTTTCATTATTTTTCTTGGGCGCTACGCCCTTCGGTCACGTTTCTTTTTCCTCATGGGAACATGAAGGAAGTGGGCGGCAAGGAAGGTAAGGGCGCCGAGAAAACAAAGGTTCATGACCCTGCACACTACCTATGGCATTAATTTAATTAGTGCCGCTGGCCTTTGGGACTTAGGACTGCGCCAAACTCGGCGTCGGTTGCCCTTTGCTGTGTTGTGCCCTTTAATACCAAGTTCTCCGTACCACAACAACAAATCTTCAGCGTTCGTTTCGTCCTCATTGTCTGGGGATTATTATCCACTGTTCATTTCTGGAAGCTGTACGGCCAATTGACTTTACGGTGTTGTTCAGAAGTACACCAGCCTCGGAGGTCTCGCTAGCTGAAGGACGCGCACATTCACAAGAAACTGAGCGAAACCGAACTGAGACGCGGTCAATGAACGGGAGAAAAACTAGCAGCGCGAAGTATGGTCTTCCTGTGTTGTGTCTTCCGCGTACTGTTTGCGTTTCTATTTGTAGCTTTTCTGCTCATTTGCTAGTACTGGCCGCCTGAAGCAATGTGTATAATTTTCTTCATTGACGCGGGTCTTTTTACTTCATTTTATTATCACGGTTTGGCGGGTGATGAGAAAGTTGGTCAACGGTCGGTACCAGTGAGATGGATGCACACTAGCGGCTCGGTAATTAAGTGCTGATTCTAGGAATGTTTGCCGTACGCTCCATTGCTCTCATTAGAGTTGCTTGTTGATGCAGGATTCTCTTAGCCTTTCAAGAGGGTCTAATGCAAAGACTACGACGCTGATGTTTAACTGGACAAACGTTACCTGTTATCATTTTATTCTTCATGCCTGCATAAACTTTAAAAGTTATGTATATTATCTACTTTAAATAAATTATAGAACGAGTTAACCTTGATACTAACATCTGCAAGATTATTTAGATTATTTTGGTTATTGGTTTTTTTGAGTTTCTATGATCGACCACACGCTTACTTCACTTTCCGAACAAATGTCTGCAAGCAGATGCAGTTGATATCTTTTAACTATCCTCACATTACATTGCTGTTGTATGTTTACTGTGCAAGCCGAGCTGCATTTGCGTAGGGCGAGTATCGTGTTTCCTGCACAAACATTGCAAACCATATTCCGTGCTCGACCTACTAACTGGTGACGACGGATGCAATCGTACGAAACGTGCCCCGAGAATGGTTACGCCCCAAACGAGCGAAAAACCACGGCAGAAATGGATCCGTACGAATGGAAGCTGGTGGCAGAGTTTCAGCTGTTGCCAGCGCTCGATTCTTCAGTCGGGCAGGGAAGTGTTTAGCCAGCCGGTGGCGTATGGACGATGAAGGACCTCGTTTTTGTGCAACATCGCCCCAAAGTATAGGGAGTCGTATAGAGGGAGAGAGAGAGCGACAAAAAAAGAATCATCGCATCCATTGCGACACTTTATTGTCGACGGTCCAGTTTGTGTGCATTTGTACCATCGTTACACAATGCTGGAGGAGTTCGGTGCAATGCGATTCGGCCAGGCCATGATTTGTCAGCTCGTGCTGTGGGTCGATGGCACTTATGCAGTAGCTTTTTACGAGCCTACCGGTCTAACAAGATCTCGATAGCGACACAACAGTTCGGTTGCAATGTGGGACGTGTTTTGCATCGGGTGACCTTTAAACACTGCGCAGCAGGTAGTATTGACATTATGCATAGTCAAATGAAGTTATTTATCGGTTGATAATGGTTACGGAGAGCACACGTTTTCAAAATAGCAAACGATCTTGAATAATATTTTTTTGTAAGGAAAGAAAAACCTTGAAGATGTAGGCGTCCACAGAAACGTTCATGAGCATGACTTATACTTCCACATACATTCGAACAGAACATCACGTAGATGGTGTTTGTATCTCGCTTGATTAGAGAAAGCTCGATTATTATTCTTCGTCATTATCTGCAATTGGACACAATTTCCAAATGGTAAGGTACAATTTCAAATCCCATAATTGGACACCCATCAATTAGTATCAATCAGCTCAAGTGACCAATGGCATTTTATTTAGCTTGCGGCCTTGTGTTGCATACGGCGTTGTGGTAGAACACTGCCAAAGGTCATAAATGGTCGACCATTGAATTTTATCCATGTCGTTTGGCATTCTGACCAACCACTTCAAGCATTAGTTTCAGATGTGACAAACATCAAACATGACCGTTTATGGCTGCGGTTGATGTTTCATTCAATGCCTAGTGGAAGGAGAACAAAAACTAAACCCCGAAAAGAACACAAGTGACCATTTCCATACCGAGGATAAACAACACAAACGCCCGTCATTATCACGAATGACAGGCAACATATTTTACGTCATCGTACAGCATAATTGGGTGACAGCTATCCGTCTGGTTGCATGCGGTACCAACAGCAGCTGGCACGGCATCCAACCGAAAAGCCCCAACAGCCAGACAAACGTCAGCGAGGACCGATCCACGCCATCCGATTTCCGAAGCGATGTCCAATTACAATCCATTTCACTGGAAGTTCGAAGTCACCATCGAAGTTCGGAGACGAAGCGGAGGTTCCTGGTGCGTAGGTAGGAAGAGGACCACCCCACCTTTATCTACTTACCAGACCGCACTGCACAAAGGATCTGGAACACATCGCAACTATCCACATCCCTTCGCACACCTCGGCAAGTCTACAAGGGTACGGAGGGACCACTGTCTGTGATAATGATGTTAGGGAAATTATTGTTTCACCGAACCATGAATTGGATAAAATATAATCTACTTTGGTGCGCTCCATGAACGACCCATTTCGGAAGCCGTAGTACGCGCCAAAATGTGTTCGGAGGAATCGGTTTCAATTTTCATAGTTCGTTCGTTGGCACACCCAATAGTCCGTGTGTCCCACCATCTCGTTTGGCAATATACGAATATACGGATGGGAATTCTGCATCGGCCGAAACTATTGGTCCGATTTGCGTACCAATCATTGCACGTGAAACACTAAAACTTGCACAAAAACACATTACAATCATCACGCGTGGGACGATTGGTTCCCGATTTGTTCGGCAGACTTAAAACGACCCGGATACAGCCCGCACTCCTGCGCTGCGGCTTCCATGTCCAAACAGGCAGGACATTCGGAAAATTGGCTACGAATTGAGTGTGAGTGCAGCTGCTGCTGGAGGTTCTAATATGGAGTGTAGAGCCTTTTTTTTGTCTTCTCGTCGTGCTACCATCCTTTTCAGTACAGAGCTTCATTTTGAAGAGATCTAGTGTACTGGAATAGGACGAAATATTCTACCCAATGCACTGCCACAGACCACCATGCAATGATTTTCCATCTTCCACCACTGCTTCCCGGCACACAAGCGATGTAGTAAATGTGGCCATGTGCGTTAGTGTGGATGCGAGTGATTCCGGTTGGTTAAATTGCATAACTAAATTGAATTCTGCATTCATGTGCAGTAGGAAAAAATTGGTGCCCAAGTTATGGAGATGATAGCGGTGCACTGCTAGAGCATGAACGGAGAGCGGAATGGTGGTGGTGGTGGACGAACATTTTGGACATACAACTTTTAATGGAAAAATATTCCAACACAGCGCCCCCGTTTGGGACGTTGGGCGTTACCGATCGAGGTCAATCGGGACGGATGTTGGGGATGTGTTGTGACGATATAGGATGGGTGTAAAAGAAGAAATTAAAATGTTCGCACACCAACTACGCTGGTGATGCAATTTAACTTTATGGCAAATTTTGTTAAATAGTCGGATCTCGCTGCCTGGTCGGAGAGATTTTTTCGAACGTACGGCAACAAAAAATACGGATGAATTCTGAGTGCTATTTTTGTCCGCATTGGTTCTCGAACGTTATTCGCTTTGGTCTAACGATAATAATTTTTGTATATAAATTTGCACAAACTGAAGGTATGGCGGATCAACAATCCCATTGGCAGAAGGAGATTACAGTTTCTCTCGCTTTCGGTTGTTTCAATTAGTTCAAGTAGTTTGAAGGGTGCTTTGCGATGCAAATTGTTAACTTTGCGAATCGTTTTCTCACTCGTATCGAGCTCGTGCAACTAATTGCATTTATTCTGTAACAAACCCCCACGTCACAAAGTTCATCTTCGCCTTGTGCGCTGGCACAGATTGATATCTGCTCGTCCAATGCACCGAAAGACGCGAATGGACGTCTTTGCAATTGCATTCCTTTAGTTTGCAGTAAATCCAGTTTTTATTTTGCCTGCCACTATTACACACTGCCCGCCCATCCCACCACACGCGCCCCTCTTGATGGCGACCTTTGTTGCTGGTGGCAGGGAAACAGCTATGGGTAAAAGTTTGTGCCGGTCGGTTTCGTAGCAGCCGGAGGGTTTCCGTTTTCGTGCTCAGCAAAAGCTGGGTTACCGTCTGCATAATTTCTACAATGAACGTTTCGGCTCTAATGAAACAAGCTAGCAAACCAGCATCAGCTGCAAAACAAAAGAATGAATCTTTCACAAACACAACAAAAGGCGAAAAAGGGTGCGGGAGTTTGGGGTCGGGGTGGTCCGGAGGAAGATTCCCAAAAGGCCAACACGTTGCGCAAAACTCCGTTCGCAACCCGTCGTGGCGAATGGATCCGTCTTCGACGTGAAGCAAAGTTGGTGTTTTAATTTGTTTTCTTTTATTTTCTTCTAGCTTTCGTCGCCTGCATTATGGCATCGAGAACTTAATTTCTTTGGAATAAGTTTACGGTACAGCGAAACCGTAACTTTGTCTCTAATGCACAAGTGCACCCGGCGGTAGTTTTAATGCACAGTAACGCATCTCTGTTGATTGTGAAAATATTTAAAATCCAATCGCGAAATAAGTTTGTCTTAGGTCCATAGATGCGTCATATAGTGTTTCTGTTGCCATTATGTAGCAAGGAATATTCAAGAATTTTACTAAAAAACCTATTATTCGTTTAGTGTACGGCGTATGAAACTACAGTACACACTATTTGCATGTACCACCCCTGTTTTAACATTGTCCAACACATTCGCAGTATTCACGCGCTTTCATAATAGGCACCTTACTTTTGTCAAGGTTACTTAGCATTGACATAAATATTTTGCCCGTTCCCCGTTCAAGGTAACGTTCCCCTAACTCCGCTGTATGATTATTGTTTACAAGACTTTTCCATTTTCTCAACACAGTATGGGTTTTTATACTGACACAAACAATGTGTTTTCTTTGCAACGAAAAGCGCAAGAAATGATGGGGCAAATTGTATGCGTATGAAGTGATGCTGCTTTGGAAAGAATAACGCCATAGTGTTACGTTGGTTGAATGTGGAAAACATATCATCACGCTTCATTCAAACCAAGCATGTGAGAGTATCAGCGTAGTCGTTTTTCCTGCCGCTACCTTTTAGGTGACATAGTTAGACTCGCAGCTTTAGTTTATGTGTGTGGCTGTCCTCTTCTGTATGTCTTTTACCCAATGAGAGCTTATTTTGGTGATGCTTGAATCATTCGAATGAACCATTCACCACTCTAGAGATGGCAGATCGGTTTGATTCTAGAAGGATGCTGGCGCTGAGCCGGAAACCGGAAATTGAATGAAGAAATCAAAACAAACTTCAAGCCGGAGACGGATAAGTGGGCGGAATGATGTAGGAATCCAAAGCACTTTGCGATGCTAGCTTTCTGCGGAAGAACTGTTTATCGGCGAGCGAATTGTATTGTTGTGGCTCGGAAGAAGTGATCCTAACAGCGCACCATCTGCTATCTAGCGTTCTTTCGGAGGAAATCTTCGATCAATAGAAGCAGCTGTGCCCCGAACAATGTGAGTGGCGATTTCCGCTGTTGGTTTAGTGTGATGGTTCCGTCCGAAATTAGTTTGCAAATATGTCTAACGATTCACTTAAACTATAAAACATTTGCGTCTCGTTGAGCTGCATAACACAAACACCCGGCACTAATAAATCTTCAAAAAAATAGACGATTTCATGCTACTTAACTGATCCTTTCCCGGAAGATACCTTTTCATTCAACCATCTTTTCTCTGCAGCGAGCGAGTAATGCTAGCACCAGTTTCTTGCCGAAATCTTTCAGCTCTAATCCGAAACCGTACCACCTCCCGGTATGGCAGCGCAACCCGTGCCGAAAGATGGCCCGAGGAAGACCTATCAGATTCAGTTTGCTGTAACATTGCATTACATTTTCGGGCTTCGGACAGCTACGGGCTTCGTGAAAGCGCTACTGGTCCGCGCGTGCAAAAGGGTTAGGAACTGCATGAGGGAAGACGTGCTCGTGGGATGGGTTCGCTCGTTTCAAAAACTTACCGGAAGTACATCAGCGAAACGATCGTGTGCAGCAGCACGTTGACCAGATGATAGCCGGCCGGTTCGAGCCCGTGCAGCAGATAGTTCCAGCGGAACGTTAGGACACACAGCGGTCGATATGATTTATGACTCTGTTCCTGCGGGCGGGGAAAGAAGAAGAGAGACGAAGCGTTAGTTTATATGACGGAAGATGGAAGAAAAAAAAAACATCAAACACACACACACGAACAAACCGATACACTGTGGAAAACGTACAAGAATATACTATATGGAAGCCATGATCCGGGACAAGCGCTGCTTCTATTAAGGCTTTAACAGGCTCAAGTCTTCGGGCAGAAGGCAAACGGATCTCACGAACAGAAGCCCAAACCGTCCCCCGGCAAGGGATATTATATATATAAGCAGCGGAAGAATATCCTGGAATTAATAAATCGCACGAGAATAATTTATGGTGGATTTACCATCCTGTGGGAGCGCTCAAGGTGCCGCTCCCATAGAGCGTCGGGCTCGGTGGCGATCCTGGTCCGTTGGTGACCGATAGTGGGAAAATAAATAGAGCGACCGTGGATAAAACCACCACACCCGGACTCAAGTAAGGTGGTTATGGAAAGCATGCAATAAAAAGAAATCATTCACTTTCCACGCGACGACTATTGCCACCACCAGTTACTAAAACCCGAGACCTCCATTGACCGTTTCCCTTAAAACTAGTTTCCCGGCGGAGCTTATTCTCATTTGCTCTAGCACACAGTAACCTCGGCTTTCCTCCATTATTTGTGGAACACACACACACATACACAAGCGAGAAAAAAACGTTATAGTTACAGTTTATGGGCAAGACCTCGATTTTTTATCTACATCACATTCTCTGGAAGGTGAAACCAGACGACGATGATGATCGCGATGGAATCGGAAAAAATTACATCCAACCCCGCCGCAAGTAATAATCAACGACACGGGAGAGGTTTGTTTGGCTTTTATTACATTAAGCCTGGATCGGGATTACCGGGACGCCAGTAACGTCCTTGGGCGTTGGAACGGGAGGACAGATTATAACTTTGCTCCCATTTCCATGCGGTAGCATGCGTTGAAGGATAATCCCGTGGGTGAGTTTTACCGATCTTCGGTCGGATGCGAACTCTGCACCGTTATCGTGAGGTGAAATTAGATTTTCTCTGTCCGAAAAAGGGTGGGGTGAACCACAATTAAGGCTAGCCTTTGGGCACAATACATATATTTTGCTTGGCTGCTTCCTGCGTGGTTTCGTCGTCCCTGCGCTCGTTTGTTAGCGGTTCGAAGAACTGGTGAGCTAATTATAGACCGAACAGAGCGTTACACAGGAAGGGTGTAAACTTCACAAACACTTTGTTCACAGTTTGCTCACTTTAATGCATTGCAGTGTTGGGTATGGGCTATGGTAACAAGAACACGTACAATATGTTTTGGCTTTAAAGAGTGCAATATGGTTTCTATGTTTGTCATAAAATAACAGTTAACCTACAAAAAATACGATTTCCAATGTGTTGTAGTGTAGCGCCTGCAGCATAGGCAACTCGTATTATAGTAAGATAATAGTAAGATAATTATAGTAAGATAATTATAGTAAGTAATAGATGTAGTTGAGAGTTTGACGTAGCATGTAGGCTAGAATAGAATAGAGCATAAGAAATAAGAAACATAAGGAATAGGATAAATAAATAGTAAATTGAAAGGAACCAATCAGGATTATGCATAGGGAATTTTGGCGCGAACGCACAGGTATAAATTAAGGATACGTTAGGTTTAATTCTCATCCTGGTAGTCTGATTATAAGGGGAAACGCTGCCCGAAAAATAAAAATCATAATTGTAAAGGGAATTATCGTGCGTTGAAAAATTCGGTTAAGTAATCGTGAAGATATCACCACATGGCGACCGTGACAAGTGTAAAGCGAATACTATCGTCAAAATTTGGTGCGAGTACGAAAGCTAATCGTGAGTGCGTAATATTTCTACCGGTCAGAAGAAGAATACCGGTTCATCAACGCATACGATTGTGAAAGAGTGGGACAATCGGCCGAGGCAAAAGTGCGAATGGGAAGACGATCGTGAGAAAAAAATAAAAAGGAAATTCACGATAAATGCACGGTAACTCTTGTCGTAAATGAAACAAGGTGCAGTGAGAGATGGTGTATCCGGGTTACTACATGCAAGAATGTGTATAAATGCTGGTTGAACAAACGTCCAGTGAAAAAAAAAAAATATATAAAACGGACAAACGTAGTAAAATAACGGTACCGTGCGTAACCAGATTAAGTGCAGTGACCTCCATCCGACGAAATCATCGCTAGTGCTAGAAAGCCACACTACGAACCAACAGCGGACAGTGTAAAACCCGTGTTTGAACGTGTGTGACCTTTGCGACGACGGCTGCAGTGTCGGTTGAAGGAGTGAGATATCAACGTTTTTGCCGGACGGACGAACGGAGCATCGGTAGCAAACTGCGGAGAACTGAACGACGAGAGCGAACGGAGATACAGCAGGCGGATAAGACGAGCGCGAGCGAGAGAGAACATAATTTGGATAAGGTGAGGTACCATTATATCCAATAATCGGACAGCGGCGAAAAAGGAGAGAAGCAAGTAAGGTAGGCAATACACTCAGTAGTAATGAAATTGATGCGTTGAAATTTAAAAACGAATTTTAGAAAATAAGCTTAATGAGGTAAACTAATTTTGTAATTGCTCAATTAAATTTTTATAAACGCACATAAATTTTATGAAATCTTTTGTGATTTCGCTAAATGCATGCAGTATACCATATGCATAGTATTGGGAATATTGTCATTTCCTTTCAAATTGGTAATAACTTAAAGGGGTAAAAAAAAAAAAAAAAAACAGAAAAAAAAGAAAAAAAAAAATAAAAAAAAAAAATAAAACCAATGTAGAAAAAAAAACAAAAATTTTTTGCCTCATCCAAGTCATTACTCGTCCAATGCTCTTAAAATTAAAACAAAACATTCAAAGGCTTAAAAATATCCAAAAAACTTTATCCGTCGATAGAAAGTTTCGCAGATGTCTGCTTGACCATTACAGTAGTTCCGCTACATTGATTTTTGATAAGATCAAGTATTACCTTGATGCCACCCAGGAAACTGAATCCGTTATAGAATTGAAACAAATCTCAAAGGAAGTTGGCGACATTTACGCTAATATCCAATCGTGTATAAATTACCATCAAACACACAAAATCCAAGTTAAACTTAAAACATTAGCAAAACTAATTATCGTGTTCGGCCGTTGGAATAAAAACAAAATGGAGACTTTCGATATTAGAACAGCCACCGCATTGGTACAAATATACGATGGCAACGCAGATGGTTTGGAAAATTTTGTGGACTCCTCAAATTTATTACACGAATTGTTCCCAAAAAATACACAAATGTTAGTTAAATTCTTGAAAACAAGATTAATAGGAAAGGCACGCTTGGGACTACCTCCTAACATTAATGATTTCGAAACGTTGATAAATGATATAAGGTCCAGGTGTCAAGAGAAACTTAACCCTGACAAAATAATATGTCAACTGAAATCAATCCGCCAGACTGAAAGCGATCAAATCACAACCAATAATTTTTATGAGCAATCGATACAATTGAATGATAATATGCCTTGCTACATTCCTAACTACAAACAAATATATTCGCAAAGTGATGAAATCAAAACACAGGTAGATAAAATGCTCAAAAATAAAATTATAGAACACTCTGTTTCGCCGTACAATTCACCAATTTTATTGGTACCAAAAAAATCCAGAGATAACGATAAAAAATGGAGATTAGTTGTAGATTTCAGGCAACTGAATAAAAAAATAGTACCCGATAAGTTTCCTCTACCTAGAATCGATACTATTTTAGATCAACTAGGCAGAGCAAAGTATTTCAGTACTTTGGATCTTATGTCTGGCTTTCACCAGATTCCTTTACACAAGGATTCTAGAAAGTATACTGCTTTCTCAACTTCTTCAGGCCATTATCAATTTACAAGGCTCCCCTTCGGGTTGAATATAAGCCCTAATAGCTTTCAACGTATGATTACAATAGCAATGGCGGGATTGACTCCAGAGAGTGCTTTTGTCTACATAGATGATATAATTATAACCGGGTGCACTATGAAACATCATCTAGACAACTTAATAAAAGTTTTTAACAGGCTGAGAAAATATAACTTAAAGCTAAATCCAGAGAAATGCAAGTTCTTCCAAAGCAGTGTGACTTACTTAGGCCATAAGATCACCGATAAAGGCATTTATCCGGACGAGTCTAAGTTCGAAACCATAAAAAAATACCCGGTGCCAAAAAATGCTGATGAAGTCAGAAGGTTCGTAGCGTTCTGTAATTATTATCGTAAATTCGTCAAAAACTTTGCTGAAGTGGTAAGACCGTTAAACAGTTTACTAAAGAAAGGAGCTACATTTTTTTGGTCCAATGAATGTCAGTATGCTTTCGACACTCTTCGAAAGAATCTAGTATCACCCACTATATTACAGTACCCTAACTTTGAGAAAGAATTCATTATTACCACCGATGCATCTGACGTAGCATGTGGCGCTATCCTATCTCAGATAACGGACGGTAATGACCTACCTATTGCATATGCCAGTAAAAGTTTTACTAAAGGAGAAAAATCTAAACCGACCATAGAAAAAGAGTTGACAGCAATACATTGGGCTGTAAATTATTTCAAACCGTATATTTTTGGGAAAAAGTTTAAAGTTCGCACCGACCATAGACCACTGGTATACTTATTCAACATGAAAAACCCTACGTCAAAACTAACACGTATGAGGTTAGATCTGGAAGAGTTTGATTTTGAAGTGGAATTTGTTCAAGGAAGAACAAATACAGCAGCAGATGCACTATCAAGAATTGTCATTGATTCAGAAAAACTTAAAGATATACAAAAAAATAATGTGAAAGAAGAAACAGATAAATCATTCTTAACAGTTAACACGAGATCAATGACAAAAGAAAAGAAACTCAATCTTCCGTTGGAAATAAATGAAAGCAAAGGCTTAATTAAACCAATATTTTGGCAAACAGAAAACCCAACAGAAGTAAATAAAATCCTAAAGATTCAATCAAAAACCGGGTACAATTCAATCAAAATATCAGTTTACAATAATAATTATAACAAGGAGTTAGGAAATACCACAATAAAATTCAACGAAGATGGAAGTCAGGCGCTCGAGTCTGCTCTTCTAAAAATACAACAAATGGTAAGAGCATATAATCGAGATAAGGTTGCGATTTCATTAGAAGATTCCTTATTTAAGCAATACTCGTTCCACACCATAAAGGAAATCGCAGACAAAGCCATTTCCGGTCTCGAGATCATTGCGTATATTCCACCAAAATGGGTTTCAAGAAAAGAGGAAATAACAAATATTCTTCAAAACTATCACATGTCACCTTCGGGAGGACATGTTGGGCAATATCGATTGTATCTGAAAATTAGGGAAAAATATAAATGGAAGAATATGAAAGAAGAAATTAAAAATTTCGTAGACACAGTAGACTAAAACCTAACGAAACAATGGCGACCCGATGGTATTGTGTTAGGCATACCGAGACCTCTCGGTGTTGTAGATATGTTGTATTGTACCCTTTATAAATTCTGTTATTTTCTTTAGTTTTATATCTTTCGTGACCTTGGATTGGAATCAACTTGGAAATCTTCATTAAAACCTGCAGGACTTTTGGGTGCAACATACTAGTCACAGGTAATATTGGCGACTCAATTTGCTTACGAATTCTCTTATCAATTAATCTGGTATTCCATCTAATACAGAGTTATGAACAACGATCCAAAACATGTAAAGATAGTCACTTTTTAAAGTCTCTTGGGATTTTCTCCTTTACCTCCGCTTATTTTGATTTGACTGTTTAAGGCAAAGACATTTTGTGATTTGATGCATACTTTATTAATGGCTTGTAGCTAAAGTCAGCAGATACTCCAGACCTACTTTCCTCTATCGGTCAATGTGTTCCTTCACACTTCCGTTTTTGACGAAATTATACTCTTCTGTTTTATTTCAAGTAATCGAACATTTTTTCGATTCCTTTGATTTCAACTCTCTTTTATTTTCGTGTCTAGCCTATATTTGTTTCTTCTTCCTTTAATGTTAATTCTTCAAATCTGCTTCGAGCTTTCCGTTTGTACTGTATTAATATTATTATCAAAACTATGTTAACAAAACTAGCTATACTTAAACAATTTTTAAACTTTCATACCCTGCATCAGATTATAAGTATTGTTTTGTTGTAGTAATAGCATTGTTTTACTGTTAATGTTGTGGACTTAATTGCCATTATTGAGGGTTATAATAACCACAGCCAGTTTGTATGATTTTTGACATTTTTAAGGGAAAAATGCTAGCTCTAGCTCTAAATATAATTTGATAAGCGCCAAAAACAACAGATTTCATTCCACTAAAAACAAAAAATAGATTCAAATAAGATGCTGCAATTCCTTCATGTTTTGGCAGAGATATTCTGGAAAAATGTTTAAGTTTGAGTCACACTTAACGAACAACTGTCAAATGGTATGTCAGTTGTCAAAAGCTTCGGGATTAATTTACCTGTTTCGGTACAATAACTGTAAATGTTTGAGTGATGTAATTTTTTAGATTTTTAAAGCTACAATCATCATCCCATTCTTATAAATAGATATTTAGACAGCTATATAAATAGCTGACAATGGTGGAACAATCCTCGTACCGTACAAAACAACAATGAGAACTTTACTTTAGCGATTTCACATAATAGCCTTAAACTAATCTAAAAACTATTATGACTTCATCACCTTTTCATAGACACACTCCTTTCACAATATTTAGAAAGAACCTTCCACACATTACACCACGACTTGTTATTCAAAACGTCATGACCTCACAACAAAGAAATGTGCCTCGTCAGGAACCGATGAGCGTCAGCTGTTTGGTAGAGTAAATATGCTTTTCTTGGTTGTAAACATTCACTCACATAATCGCCCATCTCGTACTCGAAGCGACGGATCATTCTTGAAAAACATTATTATAATACGATCGGCACCCTAAACAAAAAAAGGTAAACTTCTTTTCCGGCCAAATGCAGCTCCCATCTGCAACATTATTCGGGTGCATGAGTTGTGCGTTTTTTTTTGGTTTTTCTTTTGGGTAGTCCGTGTGCTAGGACGCCTAAAGTCTATCATTCATAATCATTCATCTCATTATGCCGTACGCATATCAACAAGCCCTTCGGTAGGGGCTTTTTTTTGTTTGGTTTTGTTGCAAAAGTTTCGCCTTCCCGCACCATCGATTTACTGGCGAGGAAAATCTCCAATCACGCACCACGGTAAGGCCAAAACTTTTCCCGCTTCACTCTCGGCGTTGATGATAATTAATGGCTTCTTACGCGCTAACAAATCGCTCTCGGGTGCGCACATTATGCCGCGGGAAAGCTGCCCATTTATTCATACGCAATCCATCATCGGTCGATAATCGGCGGCGCATTGTACGTCAAACAGGAAAAAAAAGAAAGGAGAAAGTAAACATAGGGAAGCAAAATAAGGCGCACATACGAACAAACCCAACAAGGAGCGCTGTGAAGGTATTTACAGCAAATAAGAGAGAAGCCCACCATTTTGCTGCTTTCCTTCGTTCCCTGGGGAGCATGGAAAGCTTGAGTACCTTTCACGGAAGGTTTCACCGGAGTGGGTAATGCTTTTCGAGTATTTTTACCATGCAAGATTAACCGAAAGTCGATCCCGTCCGGGAATACTGGGAGGTGTGTGAAATGGACCAATCAATTTACGGGACCAAACGAATAAAGAATTTCCCGACGTCTTGAGTGTGTTTGGTTGCGTGTGGCCGTAGCAAAGAAGTGTCGGTATGGAATAATGAAAGGAAAATAATTAATCCTTCCGACCTGTATCTTGTACCGGGAGGGTTGTGTTTTTATTGTGCTATGTATTATACTGATTCTAACAAGCACGAAGATTTGTAATAAAATGGATAAACTGGGTAGAGTATAAAGAAAATAAGCTATGATTACAAAGAGTAAAGGTTGCTTATAGCATGTTCGTCCTATGTTGATCCTCCATTCATTTCAAAAATAAAGTTTATTGAGACAAGAATTGGATGACTATGAAGACATGCTGTATTATCAGTTGTAAGTAACTAGTTTTATGAAAGTTCGTCTGCTGTGAAAATATGCGATTTGATGTGCTCGTTACAACGGTCGAGTAGGAAGAGATCTAATGTTCCTTATGCCCGCTCTGACAGCTACAGAATACGTTCTAGTGAAAATACTATTATACTAACATGATGCAATATTGTCCTGCAGTATTGTGCCGGTTTTACCAGTTATACTAGTCAAACCAGGTATGCTGTTATAACTTATTGATAACGTTTAATTCTATTCCCGTCCGGATCGCCGTCCTGTACGCAAAACTGACTATCCAGCTACGGGTAAAACATAAGTCAAGGAAAGCCTGTTGTGGCAGGCCAAGACCTCACGAGGTTGTAGTGCCAGAGAGAAGAAGAAGTGTTTAATTGTATATACGGCCATAATATTATTCCACAATATCAATTTTGATTCCAAGAAGGATCAGTTGAATGACAATACGGCACCATGCCGGATAATAAAGGATCAGTTGAACAGATTAACAAACATAATAAAAACACAACGTTGCCTTAAAACATCAACAGATTTAGTGCATCTTCACCTAGAAAAGCGAAGGATACTGTGTAAATCGTTAGTTCATTTATAAAATCATAAATCAAACATTCCAGCAAGAGATATATTTTTAAGTGACTCTTTTCTTTTGAACTGTAATTACCAAATCCAATTAGACTCCTCTCTTTCTGACCCTTTTAATAACGTTTCAATATATTAACACCAGATATTCTCAAAACGAAATCTGTGACACGTTTTGCTTTTGCACTTGAGCACTTCAATGCGGAATTTAAATCTTGAAATCTAGAAATACACTACCTACTGCAGCTCACGGAATCTTAAAATTGTTTCAAACGATACATGTTATCATGATTTCAGTTCGTCAATTAATTTAACTCGTCTAAACTAAATCCAGCGTCCAATTAATTTCAAGAGGACTTTAGTGTCAAACTTTCTACATGTCAGTAAGGGATATTCCTTTCTATTTGAATATCCAAAAGTCACCAGGAAAGGTGCTTCACCGATGAGCGTCGAGAGACTCTACACTCAAGGTAAGGCCTCGATGTCTGTAACGTTCCAGTAATGAAAGACTTTTAGTTCACACAGTTTTTCTTCACTGTTTGATTTCGTCGCATATAGATTTTTCATTATAACAAGTCACCAGTTTGCAGATTCGCCAATATTCAAAATATATTAGTCAATATATATTAGTGTGTTTGCTTAAATAAAGAAAATGCAAATATTGCAATAAACATGCATATTCAACTTGACTATGTGACATCTTCTTCTTCTTCTTCTTCTTTGGCACTACAACCGGTATAGGTCTAGGCCTGCTAGCAATTGCTAGCTCTCTGTGACTTAGTTATACCCGTAGTTGTATAGTCAGTCCTGCGTACTGCGTACGGGGACATAGTATAGTAAATATTCATGCAACTAAGTAAGTAACCAACCTAACATAAAATATATTTTGAACTCGATTATAACCGGATGTTGATTTTTTCCCTGTGTATCAACTACTTTTCTTTTTTCCTTCATAAGCGTATGATAAAGTTATAGGCAAAAGGAAAGTTTATTTTAATCTACCTTGATTCTTATACTTAGTTTTGTACTAAATCTCAGTACCATGCTTTTTAAAAGAATTTTTGCCTAAATATGCAAATTTCAGTTACCAATTTACATATTATTAAATGATATCGTTCGAATC
Source organism: Anopheles maculatus (assembly GCA_002091835.1). Lineage (NCBI taxonomy): Eukaryota > Metazoa > Arthropoda > Insecta > Diptera > Culicidae > Anopheles > Anopheles maculatus. Next base: position 75,131 of record KZ062047.1, on the reverse strand, counting down.
ACTTAAGGTACAAATGTAGAGCTAACGAAGCCACCAGCACTAATGGCAAACATATAATTTATAAATTAAATCGATTAATGATAAGAACTACTTCTACTAATACTGCTATAAGGTTTAACAACGCATCAAAACCTATTTTTAAAGCTGCTAGAAAAAAAATTAATATTTACTTTGATTAAAAAAATTAAAATAAATTTTCTTACCAAATATTATTTGGTGAAAAACAAAACTTTCCTAAACAGTGCCAAAAAACCACTTGAACGAAAGATGCTCATACCATTTATATTTTGATCTTTTCTTTGACGAGCACGCTATCGTTCACGCTACAATAACGATTCTAGCTAAAGCTTGTTAGAATCACTTCAAGCGTGTTTAATGCCGCCTCGAGACGGTGCGAATAATATTGCAAAGACACACTCAAAGTCTCTAAGAACACCCTCAGACATCGGCCGCGGTTAGAAAGACAAACCATGCTAGCACCAGCACAGAACGTTCGGTTAACTGAATAAGTCAGCGCCCCCCGGTTCGTTGGTTGGCTTTTTCACCCGGCACCGAAACACTAACCGCGTGGACAGACAGGATCATGCTGGCTTCAGGTTCGTTGTGCAGGGCAGAAATATATGACGGTAATTTATAACTCAATTAAAATGGAACAACCAGCCGCGACGAAAAGGCAACGAAAATAAGAAGTATCACCAGAACCCGAATCGAAATGAAAGCTCAACCGAAATGTTAAACTCACTGCTGTCGCGTTTTTGTGTGGAAAGGCAAAAAACGTCGAATCGTCAACGAACGACGATGATGGAAATGGTCTGGGAAAATGGTCCCGCGTTTTCCGTCGTACCCTCCTCTCTTTCCGTTCGCGGTTAAAACCACCACAATAAAATCCCCTTTCGGCGTAATACACGAATATTGCCGCTTATTTTTAGGGAGCCTTCCCTTCAGGTTCGCAAATTTTACGCGACGCAGAAACTGGCCAGTGCCGACAAAAAGGATGTGACGTGAAGCGTGCGGAAAAGAAAAACACAAATCATTTCCACCCGAAACGGCACGACAGTTTTCTTTGGTTTTCCTTTCGGCGCCAGGCTCAGCCGCCAGTGTTCATCTTGGTTAGGTATGGTCTGGCATTTAGCTTTTCGTATAAGTTTGTGAGTACATGAAAGAGAGAAAGAGTGAAATAGAGAATGAGGCAAACGACGAAGAAAATAGGGGGAATAAATTGATGAGCAACCATGCGTCTCCATTTCGCGCCGAGCATGATGGAATATAGCGTGTACCGCGAACCGGGCACGAAAAATAGTGATGTCAAGAAGGAATTATTTTAAACTTCAGCAACTCGATGAAGAGCTGGCGCATTATTGCATTTCTTAAAGAGTGGTTTGAAGTACGAGGGAAAAGTTTTTATCAGAGTAGAATAATGAGATTCGGTGGCGACGAGTTTATTAAATTGGAACATACACCCGTAAAATATATAAAATATGGTAAGTATGCAACGATTTTTTTTATTCTATTCGTTTCAAACTTTTCACTATCCCCATGTTTACGCCAAAACACTGTAATAAGATGTGAGCAGTATTTGACTGCAAAAACATTGAGTTCGGACGGTGTATATCGAATAACATTTCCACGAACCAGATAAATAACATTTTCAATAACAGACAAAGTCAACATATAATACGACTTTATGACGATGAACATGTTATCTTCGCTTCAAAGAACCAAAAGCGAAGCACATCAAATCCCTGACCCCCCAAAATGACTCGCAAAGTTAAAACATGTATCCGTGCGTGTTGTGTTGCACGATGTTCTCTGCTCGATCAAAGTATGTGCTCCATTTTGCAGCAATCGGCCACTGTCTGCTTACTTTACTCTTTCTTTGCTCCAGAAAGCATACAAATCGATTATTGAAACTTTTATTCGTACGTTTCCGTGCCGCTTCCAAACCGGCAAAGATGTGCCGGAGGATTGAAGCTGAAATTGAAAATACCCGAACCGCAGAAGAATGTTTTCGCAGGGCACCATTTTCTTACCCAGCTGCGTAATTGTTCCTGCACCTTCGGTTCGCTTACCTGGCACCACATCATTGTAGCGTGAAATTCCGCCGATATTCATAGACGCATCCTTGAGCACGCCGCTGACAATCCACGTGTTGAAGGGTGGTGGTGTGCCGATTGCAGGTGAAGCACGCACAGGAAGTGCTTCGTAATCGTTGCCGACCATTTTGTCGAGGTACGAACAATGGCAGAACAATAGTGGGGAGGCGACCGAAAGTGAAAAGCAATGCAGGGAAGAAAGCGCTAGACAACAAGAGGCAATGAGTGTGTCCTTTTGTTCCGTATGAAAGCTTTCAATTTTTTCCCCGTGTCTTTGACTAAACGCTGAGAAAAAGCACACGAGGGCCTCGTTAGGATCGCGAAGCTGCACGAAGCTACGTTGGCTGGTCGGAGGTTTTTACCTTATCGCGCTGCCTGCACGTACACATTCCGTTTCGATGGGAAGTCGTCTGCGAGTTTCCGATTACTTGTTTCGGTTTTCGAATTACGATCAACGCTGTCAGACGGAAACAGAATGCAAAACAAAAGCAAAACATCCACAAACACACAAAAGCACCGGCACGGTAGGAGAAAGTCGAGAAAGTGGGCATAGAAAATAATTTAGCCTACCGTAAGCGACTATCCCCAAAAAACCCACCCCAGGTGTAGAACCACTTGAGGTAAGATATTTCGTGCCGTTGTTAGACTTCATTTCTTTCTGGTATATCTCTTCAATTTTACCTGCGGCATGTCGTTTTTTTGGGAGTCTTTCTTTTACAAGTCTTGAGCTCACCATTGAACTGGAGAAGTATTCAGCCTTAGTTCAGTGGATTCCTACAAGATACAAGACAGAGGTAGCAGATCGGTACGGTTAGAGGGAAGCGATGTAATAGGACGGGACAACATCTGCCGAATTTCCGCGGTAGAATAAGTTTTACTGTTTCTAGCTTGCCGCCCAATTGCTTTCTCCTAGGTGTTTGTAGTCGAAATAGTTTAAACACTTTTCCAAGTTGCAGACCACCGATAGAGAGAAGCTACCTTTCAATGGACTCTAAACAAAACTCGGAAATCGACTTGTAGTAGCTAGGAAAAAAAACTTCTTCCACTTCATTTATTCCGCACTGGTCGTTTCGCCGGTTGTCGGTGGAAATGGCCATTCGGATTGGATTAGAGAGGTAGAGATTTTATTACAAGAAATTTAGCAACTTATCGATGTACTTATGGTCACGTTTGTGGTTACGAAAGTTTTCGAAAATTGAGTGGTTGGATTGTTTTGTCAGAGGATTATTCCGTGCTAATACAGCGTTCCTGAGGTCAGTTGGGATGGGATGGCGAAGAATTGATTTGCGATATTTCTCACCTCGAATGGAACAGCTGTAAAGTGTACAAGTCTCAGGATTTCATAGCATTTAAAGTGTACAGCCCATCTAACGAAAAAATGCAGCAAAATAGCATTACTTATAATTATCAGACTTTTTGGACTGCTTCAGTATTTCAAAATATCTCGAAACCTCACGGTCTAGCGTCGTCATCTGTTAATGCAACATCCTGGCCGTTCTGTAGGACGCATCCACGCACTTATTTCATGTCAGTTTGGATGTACGAAGGGCGCAGATAGTCCGGTGCCATTCTCATAACATGACCATCCTACCGCAGCATAGCGAGTCTAATTCGCTGTGCGATGGTAGCATCGCCGTACAACTCGTACAACTCTTCATTGTACCGTTTCCTCCATTGTCCTTCCACACATTCGTGAAGGTCAAAAGTCCTTCTGACCATCTTATTCTCGAAAGCGGTACTTTTGTTAGTGTTGGGCAGAGTCTAGAATACTAGACTATATACAGGTCTCCGAAGTATCCACCTCTTAGTCTCGGATGACCCTATCTAGCATCATATTGAATATAAGACTGATAAACCCATCTCAATGGCGCAGGCCAGTTTTTTTGAGGTAACCAAAGGAACTTTTCTTCAATGTACAGGATTTCGCAATGAATCAGTTTGACATATACAGAAAAAAAAACATAAATTAATCTCTGTCTACTGTACGCCATGTATTTCCATCTTATTCTATTCATAGTGTCATTGCCGATGCATAACAAAACTGTACCGAGTAAATGTCAGTCTTTGTAATTAAAACTAAGTGAAATGTACAACCGTGTACCGAACAATTGTACATCACATTCTACAGCCAATTGCTATTTAGAAACTTCTAACAGATAATACATTCCCCACTGAAAGCAGACACCGAGAAGCGAGCGTCCAAATTCAGCAACGTCAACATCCTGCACCAATTTGGGGCAAGCCAAAAGAGATCCTTACGCTTATCGAAACAGACCTCAAATATTTCTGCAACCGAATAGAGTTGGCTAAACAATTTAATTAAAACACACTGCTCAGCAACACCCTGCAAGTGGAAGCACCACTAGAGCCCTGTCACTTAAGGCAAGTCCACTCACTATTTCGAGCCCCCAAGCTTTCTCTGCACTTCGCGCGCCACCACACCCTCGGCTCGTGGTATTTTAAACTACTAGAGTCAAAAAATCCAACCCTGCATACTAGCCGCGTCCATCCCTGCCGACAGGAATGATAAAAATGTCCTTGGTACAACTCTTTCACTACGATGGCGTCTTTCTCATGGGTTGGAAATTTCGTGCAACTGGCGAAGAGCATCGTTGGCATGAAGTGGTTTAGAGCATGGTGGACATGAACACACACACACACATTCACACATACAATACACAAACACCACAACTGCTCTAGTGACCTCCGAGGATCGTCTGGGATTGACCGGAAGCTACGGGCAAATGGCACCAAGAAGCCCATTACTCTCTGGCTGGCAAGTGAGCAGAACAGTATTGGGTTTTTTGATATCGAACGCTCGGTACCGGGGCACAGGGATAAAGCTACCCGCCGGGAGTGCTCTGTTCCGATTGGTCTTGAATTTTGGCTGCAATTCAATTCTCTACACTAGGGCGCTTGTTGTTGAGACGACACCGAACAACGGCGCCGGCAGCGCGAACACCGAGTTGTTTTGGGGACAGGGCGAAAGAAGCAGTATTCGCAATTTGCTACGTAGGGAGACTTTGATTTCACTCCAACTTTCCAGCTGGCATGCGGGCTAGGCAGAGGAGTTTCTTTCCACTGTTGTACGATGCTAGTAGAACTGGTGTACAAGCAGTAAAGAGCTACGAAAAACATGTTGGTGCATCCAATTTTCTTTTTCGACACTGCATCTGACAAACGGCATCCACATCCTTTCCGACTGTTTATTTCTATCGATCGATCGACAGGCGTGCACAAATAAAGGCACAAAGCAACTACATTTTATCGCAGCTTCTTGATCGCATTCAAAACAAGGGAACAAGTGAAGCGCAAACGAATCCACCAACGGGCCATCGGAAAGCATCGGGCGAGCGGGTGAGATAATTGACCAATCCTTTCAATTTTAAGAAACACGGTCGATACAAAACTTCGAAAACGGGGCCAAAAATCGATGCAACGATACATACGTGGGGTGAGACCGTCGGGCCAGTTAAACAAACGCCAACATAACGAACCGTAACGAACGATTATTTATGCGGGTACGACGACACCGGGGGTTGCCATTTTTAGTATTTCCAATTTATCCATACCAACACATGTACGCTGGACTGCACTGTTGGCAGTGTTTCAGTTCGAAGCACACATTGGACCTGCATCCTCTGATAGCATTGCTAGCATATCATCAGACACAAACAACGACGAAATGTGCAAAAAAAAAACGCTCGAATAAACCAACAAAAACGCAAAGCAACTGAAAGCGACCAGGTGAGGTCTTTCGGTGCATAATAAATAACAAATTTAATTTATGGAAATTGAACAAACATCTCACATCTCCAACTTCTTTCCCGTTGCCGTACGCCGGATGGTACTCGGAAGCCGGAATCGGTGTGGAAAGTTTACGATCGAATGGGTTTGTCTCGAGATTGGGGAGCATCGTAGGGCAATCTAATGCAGTCGCTTTTTCTCGATACTTTGGCACAATTTTCTATGCACCGTACCCTGGCAACTCGGTATACCAGGAACAGCTGTAGACAGATACATTCATGCGAGCGAACGGGCAAAATTAAAACATCGATGCATCATAAGCCAACGAGAGACCATCGTACGGTACACCATGACGATTTTATTGACCCAATCAACCCATCAACCTGGGTAGTGATCATCAATTTATAATGTGTGTCATGACTTATTTATTGTGAGCAAACCAGCACATAATAAACATGAAACTTCAGCGGATGTTTATCAAACCGGACATGTATCAAATGTCTATCATTTCTTCTCCCATTACGCTGAAAATCGAACATTTCCACCATCCTTAACGATTGGCCCCATTATCCTTACACTGAATGGTTCCCATTTTTCGAAACCATCATATTTTGGCGTGCTTTTTCGCTCGCTTTATAGCTACAAGCCGTGCCAAGCGTGGCAGGACGAGTTCGTACTCACCACGCTATCATCCTTAGATCTACAGCAGCAGTAGCAGCGAAAGTTTAACATCATCAGAATTCGATAGGTGGAAAACTTCCGCTTCCGGACGGATTTTCCACGTTAGAGAGCGTGCGTTTCATGCTCTAGTCACATTGTCAAGATGGCACAACATGCGAAAGGAAAGCAGAGCGGCAAAAGAAACGGGTGGCATGATAACTATATTTGGATCGATACGATCAAACAAGCTCGAGAGGATTGGACTTTGCTGGCTGAGCATCGCCGGAAGCGACGGAAGTGAGTGAATCTGCCGACACACATCTCTTCATATTTATCTTATCGTGACTACTATCACAAGCGCCATATACTCACCGGCACTAGGGTAGTAAATGGTTGTGACCATATTGCAGAAATCATGCTCTGAAGTGAATATGTATATATTTTTAACATTCGTATCAACTTTAAGCTTCCCATTGGAAACTGCTCCCATGCTACTCCTGTTTATTTTCTGTTCCTCGCTGTACAAGAGAAACACACGGCGAAAGGATGATGATGGAACAGCACTGTATTTGTGAAGGAATTTTTGTGAACCTGCCAGCATCCCTTCCGAACGCCCAACACACTTCCGGGATGGTAGCATTTTCGCATGAAATGATGATCATGGAACGAAACGAACGATAACGAGCCAACAAAAAGGCTTCTGAAAAACGACCAACCGTGTGCAGTTAGAATCAGATCCCCGAGCCGACCAGGAAGTGAAAAGATGCTATCTTCACTTTATCGTGTTGAACAAGATGAAATGCTGTATCGATGATTTTATACCCTGCTGGATGATGGCCGTGTTGCGGTAAGTTACCGTTCTGAGTGGCGTTGCGTTGGATGTAAGCATCCAAACAAAGGGACTGATATTCTTCGAAATGGCACTGCACGATTCAGGCTCGGGAAACAATTCATGCTTAATTCTAGGAACAGATGAACCTGGCTCAGATAGGCTTAAAATAAGGGCTTTGTTTGAAATGCAAATTAGCAATAGAAGGGCCAAAAATTTCAACTAGCCGGTTTTCCGTGGCTTACCAAGCGATGCCGTCATCCCTTTGTTAACTGATAATCCACATGTATTACCTGCAAGTGAAAAAAAAACAAGAGAAACAGATTAACTCATTAGCACAACTTTTGTTTACACTTGTAAAAACATGTAGTGATTGATCGCGAGTGCGAAGGAGCAGCTAATCAAGTGATGAGACACCGTTTTAGTCCCAAAGAAGATTACAACCCAACCATTATACACACTTACCGACCGTACTAGACGATTAAGCACGAATGATTTATTGATGTCTGCAGGCAAAGTAAACGCGAACATCATTTAGGGTGTGATTTTTGCCACTCCGAGGAAAGGGACAGGGCAAAACTTCCCAACAATGACAAAGCACTTGCAGACGAAAATATTCACACAAATCCTAGACATTAGCGTTAATCAGCGTCGCTATTGGTTTGTTGGTAGTTTTTCTTTTCACGTGATTATTGACATATGCAATGGTAATAGGTAATAAAACTGTTTCGAGTGTGTCGGTTTCTGATTTATATCACCAATTAACATTACACAGCAGAATCGATAGTAAGTAAACAATTGTTACTCTTCAACATGCTTTTTGTTCTCGTTAAACTGTATTAAAGCTTCGTAAACGTTGACACTGATAACGTTTTCGTTCGTTCGGTTGAGGTCTGCAGTCTAAGCTATAGGTACAATAGCTATAGGGACATGTCTCAAGCTATTCGAAAGAGACTCGACGAAAAAGGGACAAATCTACAATGCTTTAAAAACAGATTGATTTGACAGCGGTTAAAGTTTACATCAGATTTTAAGAAAGTAGGTAAACAAACTGTGTGGAGCATATAACCACCAACGCAATTCTACGCAAATGTAAAATTTGGTAGATGTTTTATGATGATTAATACATTCTAAATTATTTTCATACCGATTAGTACGGAATTTATTGCATTATTGGATATTTGTTGCGCCTATACGGTAGGCAATTCGCTCTACATACTAAGCCATCAGCGCCATCTAGATATCAAACTGAGTCATGGGCCATGGGATCGTGCAAAACAGCAGCAGGGTAATAAGATCGAGACAATAGTAAAAATTATTCAAGAATAAATACATTTCACATCCAGAAATTTACTGTAACTGTACCAACTAAAGAAAATCTTAACGGTCCCTGATGTGTAGCCAATAAAGCGACACTGTACAACGCTCCCCGGTATTATTTTTCAACTTGCTGAGACATTGATACTATCCTACCTTTCCCCCAAGACTAGTAAATCATGTCAGGAATGTTCAACAACCTATCTTGATTTTCCTTCCATCTTCCTTCCCGATTCGCTAGATCAAGTCTATATTTCTAGCGCTGTTATATGTATCTCCGGATTCGGAAACGAAGAAATACGAAGCTCAACTCAATAACGTGACGCTCAGACGACAATGTTGGACATATTTTAGTTCGGTTTATTATTCAATTTATCTTTTTCTTTTGCCTCGGATTTGAATAAAAATTCCTTCATGTTTGCGCCTCTACTAACTATACCATAGGATTTGTACCATAAATTTTTTAGTTATCCTTTAAAGGCATTAACAAGCTAATACGGATATAATTTTATTTCAAATTACGAATTATAATGAGTAGCGCAGACCAGTAGTTGATATTTTGCCAGCAATAGTGACATTCTATGTTGTCAAATACGTTAAAATACAATAAAAATAATCATCTACTTTTGAAATCACGGACAATCCATCCAGAAGTAAATGTTAAAAAATATAATCTCCTTTACTAGCTCGAAACATGGTTATGCTGGGCACGTATGTGACATTGACCTATCCATTAACACATATCCATTTCACTCATTCACGGAAGTGTACACACGCACAGCCTGTGCCCCTTGCCGCACTATATAACGATCCATTTATCGTCCTGAAGGCCCAATTGTCAAATAATAAATGGCACACAACGTAATGCCCTCGAGAGATTGCCATTTGCACACCTTATGATACCATAATTTCCCATAACAATGGACGGAAAGGTGGAGAAAGGAAACGCACCATAATAAGCCGCACGGCAACAGCCAATCGGAGCCACCGAGAGCCGCACCGAAAAATGCCATCTTCATCGAACAAACCCATCGACACTAGACTGACGTCAATTTGCAGTTGACTCGGTGATGATGGGGATGGATGGGATTTACCACCCAAAACCGAAGGGAAGAAAAATCAAGTACCCATTGTCATATTTTTCCATCCTTAATCACCCTCCCGAAAGTGGTGATCGTTGTACATTTCATCGCCCCGAATGGTGTTGTGGATTATGGAACGACATTGTTGTTGGGGGAGGCAAGCTGAAGGAGAGAAAAGGAGACCGCCCAAATGAATGCTACTAAAGCTGTTTTTCGCCATTGTGCCGGAAAATCTTCTCTCATGCGTCGAAATATAATTCATACGCAATCGCGATTAGTGTGAGTATGACACGGAGCAGGAAAAATGGATAAGCTTCTACTTACTGCGGACACCTTGAGCACCTGCTTGTCAGACACGTACCACCAACAAGTTTGGAGGGTGGTTAGGTATCCAACCATTTTTTTTCTGCTGCCGTAAAAACGTGTTTTTGGTGGCGCCTTCAAGTATTCATGCGTCTGGGAATGGCAATCTAGTACCGTGGGCAATATTCATTCATTGCTAACCGATCCATCGCTTCATTGTTGCGCCTGACAACTCATCCGCACGTGAAGTAGAACCGAGCCAGAGAAAACAGCGCCAGCGTCGGGTTGTCGCATCGGTTTCATCGTAACCGGAAGCGTGCTCCGTTTGCAGCGCAAGCTACTCCTTCTTTTCTTCGCTCGACAACAGCGTAAAAAAAAAGAAACAACTCACACGACACACGATCCACGTTCAGTGACATGTGCCAAAATAGGAACATAAATAAATTCAATGCGCTCCATAACGTACCAACGGTTCCATATTTCATGATCAACCTCTACTGGGCTCGGCCGAAAACAGGCGCCGCCATTTGCACGTGGAAGGTAGCATCGGCAGCAGCAACACTAGAACAGCCTCTGCCGAAAACGGGAAAGAAAGGAAAGAACAATCGTACCCGCATGGATAATGGATAAAGGGAAACTCTTTCTCGCACGCGAGAGGCACTGGCACGATGAGGTTGCAGAAGGGTATGCGAAGTGGGGAAAGAAAAATTTCACACCATATCAGCATCATCATCAACATCATTTCCACTGCCTTGGACCGTCTTGCCGTACGTACTGCTACACGTCTGCTTCCCATAATCACCATTCAACACAAAAGTGTGCCACGGCTCAAGTGGAAGCTCGCAGCAGCAGCTCGCCTGAAAGGATCACCTGAAACTTCCTAATCCTGGCCGCCCGTTACCGGGATGAATTTAACAAACACTGCTACGCTTCTAAGCAACTCCAAAAGCACACACACACATGTACATGGATGGAGAGAACGACGAGAAAGCAAGTGAAGCACATCAGCTTCACCACAAGATTGGTTCCTGCTTATACGTGCAATGGTGCTTTCCAAAATGCAACTGCTTTCTTTTGCATCGCTCGTACTGCTGGTTTGTGCTGAGAAGCTGTGTTTCGTGCTTCTGCACTGCTTGTTCCACTGAAGCTTCTATCAAACGCTTTCCGAAGCAGTGTAGTTTACGTTCTCTTTTTGCCGCATTTGATGTGGACAAAAGCAACGAATGAGCCTGTGATTTTATTTTTTCCGGTGCTCTATGGAGTCAAGTGAACTGTACCGCAGGATAACGAGTGAATTTGAAAATGCAGTACAGAAGTGAACTGCTTGAGATTTCAGTGTCTCACCACTATGGGATGGTAGGAGTGAGAAGCATACTGTAACATATTTGTTTATTATTTGATTATAACTAAATATCTGTAAAATTTGTCATTTCGTAAGTGTCTGTAAATAGTTGCAAACCGATCTATTTATTTTAGCTGATAATAAAGGATTGAAGTAAGAAGGGAGTGACTTTCTCTATTATACAAATATACCAGTTGCGACGGATGAAGTTGGGTCTATATAGAATATGAATTGGCTCTCTCTAAAACTCTGACACAAGGACTTCTTCTTAAGTGACGAATTTCTCTTAACCATGTTCAAGAGAATACCAACTCCGAGTAAGTAGAAAGACAATGGAGGAAACGCTAAAATGATGAGCCCTATTACCTATACGATGATCTCCCTATTGTGCAGCGAATCAGACTCGCCAACATCTGGTGGCCTGGTCATGTCATGAGAATGACACCGGACGACCCAGAGTATCAAATGTCTCCTTAGGACAGCCATATGGGGAGAAGAGGGTTGGCAGACGACAACACTCGACAGAGAATAGCATTGATGATTTACGTAGATAACCACTGCAATGCTAAGTGGTTTTAGTGCCTGATGAATCATACATAAGATCAATACAGTTACCAATTCCACCACATATATTCAAGTCCAGCAACCTAGTGGTAACACCGTGGAATATCCGGTTGCTCCGAGAGCACCGATTATCGGACTACGTAGAATGAATAAGTCTTTGAAGCAACTATACGACTAGCTCGGCCAAGAAAGTCGTCAAACAAAGAAAACAGAAGATAATCATTAAATTAAAAATTAATAAAGATTAATTCACACAAATGTTACTTCTCTTCATTAAAGAATAATCAAAAATCTCCCAAACGAAACATAATAATAGATATTTATTTAAATGAAATCATCCCAACCGACACCTATCCTATCCCATAGTCATCATTACCGGATGTTTGTCACAAAACTTCAAAAGAAGGCTTAGATCGTTTTCAAGGCTTTAGCCGTTTCTGTGTTTGGCTATGCTTACACCAATCTACGTGCAAGCTGTAGAAGAGTTCAATGAGCACAGGCCACAACAACTTACGTCCTCAACAGAAAGTGTGCCCTAGCAACTAGAGCTTTGAAGAATATGGGAACATCCCATATACCCATCCGCCCAGGCTGCCATTAATCTTTGAAGGGCATGTTTTACTTTTCAAAAGGCAGCGCATTATTTTCTCGCCTTCCATTCAATTTGCTTGTTACCGTTGTTCAAGGACACCTTGTTTTTAGTTACCTGCCAAAGAAAATACCTTGTGCGTTGCGAACATAGACATTCATCCAAACATGTCCACACATACCCACTCCTGCCGCCGCTTATAATCCGAAGGATAAGAAAGGGGAAACAACTAAAAGAAATATTTTTCCCGCACCAACTACATTCACGGCATTATATGCGCCCGTTTGGTGCTTTGTGTCGTACGGCCTTTCAAAAAGATGACATTAAGCTTTGGTCAGTGTGTTTTTCACTTAATGCGAATGGCGAAAAGCACCGAAAAGTGTAGCGCTCACTCTAAAGGATGTGCCCGGACACATAACCTTCCTTCTGGTTTGCCCCCCACGCCATCGTCACCACGTCGGCATGATTCTTAATCCTGTTATATAGCTACCCTTTCCGGCACAAAGCCCGAGCCAGCGAGCGGTGCAGAGCTTTCCACCGCATTTGTTTTCATCCACATGAATAGGTCGCTCCACAGGGGAAAGGAAAGAAAGGCGAAAAGAAAATTCAATTCAATATGAACGAATATTTTCATTCCCATGGTGACCCACATTTATGAATTTCAAATTTCATACGCGGATTTTTCACACGAACCGGATTGGCTAAAAGTCGGCAACTAGCAGAAAAAAGCATGTTATCTGCCTTTTTTATGCTCAGATTGTGAGGAAACTTTTTCGAATTGATAACAAAGACAAAATAAAGCATAGTTTTACAAACAAAAAAAAACAGTCCAACCTCAACATCTTTAAAACAGAAAGAAAATGTTTGTTGCCCAAGCTACAACGATAAACTGCATAAAAGTCACTCAATGTCAGTTGACCACAACCATAGCTAAACAACTTTTAAAAGCTGGTAAGAAAAAAAATATAGCAAACTGTCAACTTTTTTACAATTTTTATCAACACACACACACACACACATTAACCTTACTTTGGAGGGAATTTACTTGGGTAGCTAGTACTTTTCCGGTCGCCGCAGCAACTTCGACGAACGGACACGGGGGCCGGACATTGATTCCCAGCGGGAACTTGACTCTTTAAGTTGTCGAACCGTCGGTTCTCCATAGGCAAAAACATTTAACACAACAGCTTTGACACACCCAAACCCTAAGCCCACGAGGTTTTCGCAACGGGACGCAAGAGAAGTTGAGGTCGGTTGAGTGCAAACATAACGCACAAAAAATACAATCGTTCGATCGTACGCTGTTGACTTCGGGATGCCTGCATGACGCCATCGGGATGACGCCAGCTGACGCCAGTTCATTCGAGCACTGGCTGGTCCTTGCGAGTCTTTCCCGCTGGCATCAGCAGCGAGGATTGGTATATTTTTAAGGTTAGTATTCTTACGTGTATTTTATTTTTTTCCCGCTTCGTCCACACACCGATCCCGCTGGGGCTGGATCTTGGTCATGCTTCATGCTTTCTCATGGTTGGCACGGAATTGATACAAGCGGTGCATAACAAAAAAAAACGGAACTCCGTCCTGCTGGAAGCCTGAAGCGGCCACAAAAGCGTAATCCCATCTCCGTGCAGAAGCGTTTCGATTCATCGCCAAACCCAGTAGTTGTTAGGGAGTAAAAATCGATACACGCTCGCAACGGTCGGACTGTCCTTCGCACAAATTCTGGTTCTGGTGCGAGATGTGCTTCTATTTTTATTCTATCTATGGCAAAGCAAAACAGGAGAAAAAAACACAGGGAATCCCGGGGAAAAAAGTAACGAAAACAAGCCCAACCACTTGGGAATAGATAGCGCCGGTTCGGTTTGTAGTTGCAGCTGACCTTTTTGTCCATTCTTGGTCGAAAGAACCTGATACACCGAGAGGATGCGACAAATATGCGCAAGCACTAGAAGCAGTAAAGTGCACCGAAGTGGCACCATGTTACTTCATCGGCAGACCTATTATTCAGGCGAAACAGAACAGAAGATCAAAGAGGTTTGGCATAAGAGTCCCTCCTGCACACTGCATCCTGCAACCTGTACCCTTCTACTACTACTGCTCACTGCCACTGCAGTAAACGGTCAAGGCAATACCGGGGAGTGTACCGGGGATACTGCCTGCGCAAAACCACCCTCTGGGAAATGTGCCGCAAGGTAAAAGGGTTCGTGTGCATTGCTGCAACCATGAAGACACAAAAGTAATTTTGTGTTGCTTCATTCATTCGTGCCTGGAGTTGTTAAGATTGAATGCAGTCATGTTACTGGAAACCATTTTGCATATGCCGACCACAGGTTGATGGTGTGAGTGTGGATATTAACATGTAGAGTAATGTTACATGTTTACTTTGAAATAGTAGCGCCTCAGGCTTCGTGTGTAAAAAGGTGTTTTTGTATATTTTGTTAAAATGATACGATTAACGCTGAAAAAAAAACATGTCTTGGTAATTATGAAACATGAATTGAATTGGCGCTAGAATCTGTCTGATACAATGCAACGCGTGATACAAGATTTGTTGTAAAATTGTGCGTGCACAAAACTGTCAAAGAATTAAAAAAACTCAAATCTTCAAACTTACAAAAAACAGCGTGGCGTAACAACATGGCAAATCTGTTCTTGATCTAGTTAATAGATTTCATATCCATTAGTACTTTTTCACGTTGGAGTATACGATAATAGTCATCAATTGTATGAGGACTTTGTTGCATTTAATCCCAATTACTAAGGGTTACTATGTATCATAAACAAATTATACTAAAATACTGCCTTACGATCAATTTATGTGTAGACGATATGCGAAAAAACTGGTAATTTATCAAATGAACTGTGTTCTTCTACATAGTTTTTTTATATTTGTAGGATATTTTAATAACAAATGACACACATAAGGAAAAGACAAGTAGATTACATCATAATGATGATTTTCATCTCAATATACATCAATCTTCAACGATTCGTTGGATGGTAAAAGTACCAATAACAAAGAACGAGGATCGTCTAGTGTTATCATCAGCCAAAAATCTCCAACATACAAAACATTTCTCTCAAAATACACACTTTAATAAAATATATTAAAAATGTAAAAACGCATCAATTGATTTCGATCGCAATTATGTGGAATCGATACACTTGCTGCGCAAAATGCAAAGTGTGTTTGCACGAGCGACCATTCGAGCAATCAACTTTAATAATTTAAGTGCTTCTACAACCCACTTGCAGCGTTGCAACCTGCAGCAAAATGCATACATCTCTCGTGTGTGTGTGTGTATGTGCCCAGTTATGTTGGGCAGCTTGTGTTGTGCCTGAATTGATTTTCCAAATCAACGCCCTCCCTGCAACGTCTGCTGAGAGCTGCCATAAACAAGTTATTAAAAAAAATATCTATACAGAAAATTTATTTCAACCACACCCCAGCCAATTAAACACCACTTGACATTGCCGCACTAAACACACACTCGGATGAAAAGCTTTCCTGTGGCAAAATTCCTCGCCATTAACCAACAGCATACACAATCAAACTAGCAATCGTATGATTCGTAACCAAAGTTTTGGAACGAACAAATAGCGATAGAAAATGGGACGAATAAAATAAAGCGCATTTCGGGAAACTGAACGAAAAACACACCTGGTGCAGCATAACGCGAAGCAGTAAGCAAAATTACTCAATTACCATTTTGCTAGATTAAAATTTCAATCACAAAGGCAGACCAACATCACCACAACCACATTCCCACACTAAAGCTCTCGCAACGCCATCCGCACGCGACTGATATTGTGGATAGAAAATTCATTTCATCATTAATGAATGCGTTTGAAAACAAAAAGAGTCAACAACCCTATACAAAAAAAAAACCTCTGGTCCTCGCCCGATACATGTTCGGATTATGATTGGTTGAGTTAAAATAGTAAAGCAACCACCGTCAGCAAGTGATGATCGCTCGTCATTTGTATGGCGGACACAAACCATGCACCGCCAAAAGTGCGCCCAAACGTACTTTCGACATATTTCATTCAGCGTACATAACTTGTGATTGTGTCAGACCGGCGACCTGCGGCTCGGAAGCGTACTGGAAAATGGTGAAAAACAAGTTCCAATCATTGCCCGGACGGAGTAATGAGAAAAATTTAATAACTTTTGCTCATTTACGGTCGAATGGGTGAGCACAGGCGGTGCGGGGGAGTTGCAGTTGGTTGCAGCAACGTACCCAACTTTGACTTTTCCACAATTTCACTATCGATTTTCGTGAAAAGTTCGCAACGCATGAGCGATAAATTGTGCACAACATAAAAGGAACCGACTGGATAAAGGAATAAAAATGGTAGATACAGGTTCGGGGCGTATTTTCATTTCTTGCTTCCGCTGTCCATTGAACTAGCTGCATTAATATCCTCTGTTGTGCTTTATCCAGCCGGGCTGATCTTCAAAGCCAGCGGCAGTCGGAGCTGCGGGTGCTGCCCAAGAAGTGATTAACACAAGCCACCCACGGGCCATTAATTGAACGCTACACTGTCAAAACTTTTTGATGCTCAACATTAAAGGGCACAACGCACCCGGAAACTACACGGAACTATAATCAAGCGCGTATTGCATGTGACGTAAAATGGCGTCTACGTTGCGAACAGAACACACGAAAATAGACCAAAAAAAAAACACACGCACACACATAAAGTACGCACGCACTGACCAATAATCGGGTTTAATACCCCAGTGTTTGTTCGGTGAAAAATCATCTGTTGGCCTCTTCGCAAAACGCTGGGCAGAAAATGATTAATTGAACTCGCCACATGACAATGTTCGTAGGCCATGTTCACACTAATGAGATTTTCGTTCTCTTTTTCTTCGCTACTGAGTTTTTTTTCTCTGGTTGTTCGCGACGTAGCATCCACTTTCGATAACACATCGATTATGCACTGGGATATGTATCTGTTTAACATTCAATATTTTTCATTGCTTCTGTTGGCGCCGTTGTACGAGACAATGTATTGATGAAAGGTGATCATGCGACTCACAGTCGTACCCTTGTACACACTTTACAGAAGTTTCCATCTAAAAAAACAATATATATAGGCTTAACGGTACACAACAATGTCCAACAATATATAATATTTCTATAATAGTCACTTAATTTTCCGATCTAAACTGCAGTTTCTAGAACACAAACAACGCTCCGATGGCGTGATCCAAATAAAAGTACAAAACGTGAAACACAAACACTCCGCCGCACCGACTGGCAAACGCACAACACTGGCGAAAGGTTACAATTTGTACAGCTTTTAAATTGACCCCAAAACGATTAATAACAGCAAATCCGTTGGCAATGCGCAACATTATCGCGATGGTTTCAATTGATAATTGCATTATAATGCTCATCCGTGTGTTTGCCGCTGTCAGGTTTCGGGCGGTTCATAATTTTGCTCTTTTTTTTGTATTTTATTTGCCACGTTTTACTGTTGCCACTGCACTGTTGCACATGCCGCATTTTTGTTCAAAAGAACAATCAGATCAGTATGTGCCTGCTGCAAGCGGTTGGATTATGTCGATTATGTCAGCGGTGATGGGTCGAAAAGGGATATTGAATCCGGTGCGTTCGATAGCATGCGAACGAGAGAGAGAGAGTGTGTGCTAGCGGTGTTGAACATGTTTCAAATACTGCGTCAGTTAACCTAATCAAATGGAAAATTTGTTTTAAAACGGTTCTGCAACAATTAAATAACAGAACAACAAGATAAATAGAGTTAGGGGCCATTTTCGATGCCTTTAAGCCTTTACCTCTCATTTGAACTTTCGGTACTACAATCTCATAATATTTTTTCATTCACAAAAGAATAACCGGCCATGACGTATCACTTATCCTTTTCACCTACTATTTCTTGCTTTCTTGACTTGACTTAATATAGGACTCTGTCTAAAGTTAAAGAATTCATAGTCACCTCCGACAATTTTGGTGACTCCGAGGATTTTTGGAACAGTTTGAGTAGAAGGACCACAATACCTAGCTCACTATTGTGCAGTGAAGATACCTAGCCTAGCTAGTTCTAGGTCCTAGGTTCTAGGTCCCCGTGGATAGTTAATTTCATATGAATGGTATTGGACGACTTACACAGTAAGGCACTCTGACATGGTTAAAGAAGGCGTAATAAGCCAACACTGATGTGGAGTGATGAATTTGATGGGCCAGATCTGTATACGATGATCAGACGGACCGATAAACTTATTCAAAATTGGCAATAGTAAGTCCTGCATGCGAGGATAATGTCCGTATTAAATTTCATACCTGTTCAGTCGTGTAAGCATCATTATTGTCGTACTAATATTAGATGTAGGAACTTCTACTGTAGGATGTCCTGCTGAAGGAATGTTTTATC
>KZ062047.1:0-55827 GCA_002091835.1 Anopheles maculatus | reverse complement strand
GCGTCGATCCGGTTGTCCAGGAGACCCGCAACAAAAAAACCTCCGGGCGTTGCAATTTCGCTGATTTAGCGACTCCAGGCCTAGCAACGCACATCGTCCTTCATAGTTCACTTGGACCCTCCAGAAGCGCAAAGCGAATCGCGTGATTTTACGCTGGATGGATTCCAGGCCAGGGACCGAGCAGCTGACGGCCACCATATAATGGAAGCGTATTCCAGAACCGACCGCACCAAAGAACAGTAAAGCATCTTGATGCAAACCGGATCCGTGAAGTCGCGAGCTATTTGTTTTAACAAACCGATCAGTTGGTTGCCCTTAGTGACAATGTGTTCAAGCTGGTCGTGGAAGCTCAACTTCTCGTCAAGGAGCACTCCTAAGTCCCTAACACAGCTTTTGCGCTCAATGGTAGAACCGTTTAATGTGTAATCGTACACTAAAGGGCACCGCTTTCTCGTAAACGTTACGACAACACACTTCTCGACGCACAGATCAAGACCGTTCTTTGAACACCAGGAGTGGAAAGAACAAAGAGTAGCTTGAAGGCGGAGGTGATCAGAACGGTTGTGGATCGGCAGGAATAGCTTCGTATCGTCCGCGTAAAGGAGGTGACTGCCAGCAGGGAGCACCCGAGTTACGTCATTTATAAAAATGACGAACAAAAGCGGTCCAAGGTTACTTCCTTGAGGCACACCCGAGGAAGCTTCGATGCGATGCGAGGTATGAGGTCCCATTTTCACGCGGTATGAACGATCAGCGAGGTAGGAGCGCATCCAGGCTTATATTTGAGATCAATTTCAGGTCAGGCATATATTGGATTACTAGTATTATTCATACTTCATAGGAGGTAGTTAGTTAAGGTGACGAGGGAACGTTCAGAGTGGAACTCGATGACAGGTCCTGCCGTGTAAATGGGTAGTATATTAAACAAAACAAATGTTCAACAAAATTTTACGCTGTACATGACACAATTTAAAAACCTAATTTATCAATATTTTTCAAATTTTGCAATTATTTTTCCACTTGCACTCCACAACCAAATTCACTATCTTTGATAATGATCACGACAAATACAGATTGGACCGCAACACAATCAACAGCAAAACATTCCACAGTGAAGTGAACTGGCACCACAAATCTTCGCGCAAAAGCTCCAACCAAACCCCAAACGATTCTCTCCTGAGCTTGACCAAATACGACACCGGCCCCGAGGCAATCGTAATGGCGCACCGGAAATGTCAACCGTCTGGGCCCTAGCACCGACACATCTAGCAGCAACAGATACGAGGTTTAAGTCCCTGCTCAAGGAAGTGGATCGAAAAAAAAGGGAGTTACGTTCGCAACCGTCGCTTCTTCAAACCTCCTGGGAAACAAGCATTCAAAATCACCGGAAGTGAAGATTGGCGAAGAACAAGAAAAAGACAACGACGCAAAAAACAACGATCCCGAAAACACGGAAAACGCCAGCCAAAAAAAAAATATCCGGGAACCAGTCCAGATGCTATCTAACTGGCGGCAACGGAACGGGCACCCGGGAGTGTAATCGCAAAATTTACACTCCTTTTGGGGATTGCACGAGCAATGGTAGCCTTGGTGTTGTGTTAGCGTTTTTGGTTGTGTGTATTTTTTTTTGCTCTGTTCCACGTAGAGTAACTTCCACTACTCGCAACTGCTTTTGACCGCTGAGAAGTTGTTTTTGATTTTTTTTTCTCCCTTTTTCTCTCGCCTGTTTTTGTCCCATCGTTTCTAGCCGTACCGTAAAGGCCAAAGGCCTCGGTTTCAGTTTTTCCATGCTTTGTTTTGGAATGTTCCTAGCCCATTCCAACCGTACACCGAGCTTCTCCGCCCTGCTCTGGAGTGTTTCGCCGAAGTGCCGGAAACGGATACGACGAATTCTGGCGAATGGGAAAGTGTTGGGTTCTCTGGAGTTCGTACAGATTTATGGCAAAACTTGGGCCGTCCAGCCGAGCGCAGACCCGAAAAAGGGTTTCCGCCGACACTACACGTGCGAACGGTCCGGTAGCGAACGGGAAATTAGTGTCCTTTCCCCAATTCCAGCGTTTGTTTTTTTTTTCGTTTTCAGCATCGAGATAAAGCGATGAGAGTTATGTTT
Organism: Anopheles maculatus; assembly: GCA_002091835.1. NCBI lineage: Eukaryota > Metazoa > Arthropoda > Insecta > Diptera > Culicidae > Anopheles > Anopheles maculatus. Next base: position 53,717 of record KZ062047.1, on the reverse strand, counting down.
GTCGTCCTGTTTAATTTCGGTTGTTTCTATATTTTTTTCTCAACCCCCTGGTTCAACGGATTTCTGCCGTCGCCAGGCTCGCTCCAGATTTATCCTTCTTCTTATCTTGACAATTTTTGCCCCGTTTTATCTGCAAGAAGTTTACATTTCCCGCGGGCCTAGCCGCGAGCGATTTCCCATTTAGATTCTTTATTTGATTTCGTTTTTGGTTCGGTGGAAAGTAATTGCTAGAGCCAAAATCTCGATCCAGGCGCTGGGACCGGCAAGCAGCAGTACGCAAGTATCTTGCCGACAACGCAAGCAGAGTTGATCCATGACGGAAGCAACCATCACCATGTTACTACAACTCCTTCTTTACTGTTGAAAGCTGCACACAAACACATACTCTAGTCGGGCGTTGGTGAAAACTCCCGACGGGAACCACCACCAGCACCAACAAGCGCTTGGCTTGGAATTAGCTTATAAATTGGCTGATTTGAATACTAAATTGATCATTAGCCTCCAAACGGGGATAGTGAAAGTGGCGCGTGATCACGCTGATGCGTGACGTGACGCTCAGTCTAGAAACAGCAAAATGGTAACAAAAAAAAAACAACACTCGAGTTGGTAAAATTTTCACCAGTCACACCGAGATCGTGAGAGCGAGCTGGTGAAAAGCTTAATGCCGAAGATAAGTCGAGACGCGGTGGCATTGCCTTCGTTTTCGCCGCCGACACGTTGGAACCACCGCCACTGCTTAAGCGTCTTTGATGATGAGAATGACAATTAGCACCGTCTGGTGGGAACATAAATTTGGAAGAAAACGAGACAAAAACCTTCCAAAAACACATTCACGTTTCGTTGCGATCGAGGTGAATACAAACGTATTGTTGGTTGCCTTTTGAAGGCAGTGTTTTGCTGATTATCCATAGACATTGTATAAAGGATACAGACGACAATCTCTGCCGGCGTATCTGATTCGCTCTCTCACTCTCGACAAATATTTTCCCAGGGACACTGTGCGACACTGCGTCACTAGCGTCGGGTGTTCCACCTTTTTTGTATACTCTTCATATTAGGATAAAAATAAGCTGACACACACACAGCAACAAACTCCCTATAGCTGTAGTAACGCAAGCACACACACATATAGCTACGGCACAAAGCTTCTCAAACACATAATTGACGAGCGAGAGGAAACTTTCTTATCCCTTTTTTTTTTGCTATTCCACCAGCATATTTTAAAGCATCTTCCTATGGGTGACATGAAGCAGAAACCATTTCGTCGGCACTAGCAATGAAAGAGAAAATGGAGAATTCTAGGAAAAACGGAAAGGACTCACATCTCGAGAGGCTAAACTCGATGAATTTTGGCGCAGTGGAAAAAGCATTCCAGTCGTGGAGACTGATTTGAATGGTGAATGAGGCACAGCAGCAGTAGCAGCAACAACAACAAAAACTTCCTTACACACACACACACACACACACACACACACACACACACACAGACACATAGAGAAACCAACAAAAATGGACGGAAACCAATGCTAACGAGTGTAATTCTTGGAAATGCGAACGAATGCTAATTGGATCGAAGATCACCGTCCCCGAAACGGCTTCACGGTTGGGTGAAACATAATCATGCCGGAGTTGGCTGAAGTTCAAGGACGCGCTAACGCTAACCCGGTAAAGAGGTTGCCTGTCAAAAGGTCCTTTAAAGGTCAGAGCCCGAATGTTTGATAGAGGCCCTGGAGGGCAATTGGAACACGCCGCCTAACGAGTCATTATCGTGATGCGATCTATTTCGTGGGACATGCGCTTATTTTGATAATGAGGTTGACATGCAATTACAACTCGCAAGGGTTTCTGGATAAAGAAGTTTGAAGATGCTTTTAATCGTACAGCCAAGTACATTAAGTTGTATTTCTGTTTGTGCAAAGTATGTATACCTTTCACACCGTACTATATAAAAGTTGTGCTATTTTTAACACTCGCCTACACAAACGCATCCAAATTTGAGCAGACTCGTTTAATTATGTTCCATCGAGCCGGTGCTGATTGTGATAATTCGGTGCACAATTCGCGAATTATTTGATGCCACTGATTTTTTGGACGCAAAGCAAAAACAACTCTCGCGCCGCTTGCTCCAAAACTCCCAACAGTGCGCGAAAAGCTTTTGATGCATCAGTTGCACCGTATCGATTTGGAGGATTTTTCTCTTACGCCAAATAAAGCGCTGCAGCTGCAGCATCACCACCGCTCTGTCACACTGCCGACAGAAAAGCCGACCGTAACGAACGCCATTTGTTTAAGCACACCCGACATCCTCAAGCTACCCGCACGCGTGGTAGTAGAACTCGAATGAAACGAAAACAGTGCCACCGAATCGGGACAACGTATCGGATGAGCAAAGCCTCCGAAAAATCAAGAAAAAAACACCTTCCACAAGCACCAACATGAAGCATATAGCCTGGTTCACGATCACAGTCGGGCCAGGACTCAGGGAGGTCGTCCACGGGATAAGTGTGCATCCGTGCGGAAAAAAACAAACCTACCGGACGCGGTTCCACAAAACGAGCCGAGTCGAGGGGTGGTGTGTACGGTACATTTTCTGCTGGACGAAAATAATCAAATACTAGAATAAACACATACATCGCCCTCTATCATTGCAGGCCGCACCGGTTTTAGTCCGGCTGGCTGAATCAACATCGCCGCGTCCCGCCCATGCTCACACTCTGATTGCATACATCTCGTCCGACTTGCGCCACTGTGTATACGTGTGTGAGTGTGTGAATGTTTTTGGTGTGAAAATATGATGCTGCTTGTTTCAACTCGAACACCACTAGTATGTGTGTAAGTGTTCGCCGCGGTGAGGTGCGAAAGCTATGAACCTGTACTTCCGACTATGTTTTTTGTTGTTGTTTGGTTTCATTTGTAGCTCGTTGTGATACGTTTTTCTTTTACTCACTCTTGTTGTTGTTGTTGCTGTTATTATTATGTGAGCACTTTTTTCCTGGTCCGGAATGTGCATGTTTTGCGACACCATTGCGTTATGATCAACGAAACCGGGAAACCGGAACCGTACGTGGCCAAATTTCCAACACGAGTACTTCATGACAATAGGTACAAACACGCAACCGTCACGTTGAAGTGGAATCGAAAATTTAAGCACGAGCGCGGATTGTTTTCCACCGCAACCAGATGGTCGAATAGAGCAATTTGAGTGTGAATGAATTTTCTGAGAAATTGGTGCAAGAAATCGAACGGTATGATGGGATGAGAAATTAAACATAATAACAGATTAAAGTTTCAAAGAATGCATTTTTGTTAAAAAGATAAAATAGATCTATAGTACTTCATTCGATCTATAGCAGTCATATTAGACATCTAAGAACGCTTAATGCCCCATGCACACGTGACGACACACAGAGTGATTAAAAACGGTAATGTACAACATTGGGTTTAGCGTGAAAAAAAGCCCCCAGGAACTACTAAAACACTCGCATGAAGTAGAGACATACAGTACTCAAGATCAAACCACTCACAGCTGCCACCTCCGAACCGGATAAACCCAAATTTCCGAGAGTCGTCATGAACATCCTGCCTTAGAGCATCCACCAGCATAAGGTAGTGCTGCATCCTGCGTACATATGAACTCTCTTTCTTTTTGGAGCAATCCTGTTATCTGTGCATTATGCCTAAGCGTTTGGCAGACTGATTTCGAGATTCATATCAGACACCGTTGGAAAAGTGCACAGGATCAACCGCAACCCGCAGCATCATAACGGATGCAAAACAAACCAATCACATAGTGCCACCTAAAAGCGGACCAAAAGAAAAAATGGTGACTTGCGGTACAAAGAAAACACATCCTTTCGGTGGCTCCAACGATCTAGCTGCCGGAGCTTTGCGCTTTCTGTTTCATGTTGCAACCTTCTGCGAAGGAAAATGAGCGCACACACACACACACAATGAATGACGTGCAGGTGTGACGAGGGTAGACGAAGGCAACCGAAGCTGGCAGGCATTGTCGATTTTTGCTTCCCTAATGTGAGGTTTGTCCGAGATTTGGTCTGTGCTGTACGCTGTGTCCTGGAGATACGCTAGCATCTAACATATAGATACGCTCACACACAGATGCACAGTGATCCTAAGTATACATCCAAAAGCAAACTTTAATCCGATCAGTGTTCGGTGTTGGAACCACCATACACACACACACACATTGCCACTGTGAGAGTGAAAGGTGGCGAATGAAAAAGAGAAATAAATATGGTGAAGCTAGACGAACGAACAAAGGCGAACGTTGGGATTGGGATTTAAAGGGAGCGGGAGAGAAAAAAAAACTGCAACCATAAGGACATTAGATCGCTGCATGAAACCACCCTTTATCCTGAAACGCAAAGCACCATAAGGAAGTGAAGACGAGCTACAGTTATACACATCCACACACACACACACAAACACACATAGCGGTATGAATTATTCATCTTATGAGTTTTTGGAGAATGCATCAGATACGCCACATCACTTATGATTGTGGAAAGATTGGAAAGGATTTCCGGTGCCTGATCTCGCCACTGCCAACTACCCGCAGGTGACGGATGTGAAGAAGAAGTAGGGTACAGAAGCAGAACAACAGAAGAAGAAAAAAACAACGAATAGGTGCCGCTAGATACTGCAAATGGAACTGGGGAATAGCGCCGGGAATTGAACGACACGTTTCAAAAGCACACCAGCCGGACACACTGCTCGGAAACCGGAAGTGTTCGTTTTAGTAGCGAACGTGACGGACAGCAAATGGGAACGGACGTGCTTGAGACGCTGGGAAACGCTTCGAGGAAAATAATTTATTTTGCAATGAGCAATGCTACTATATCTTTGGGAAGTGCACCGCACGGTAAACAGTTGGAATTTTTAAGGACTGTCGTGATGCGTTCGTATCATTGAGATCGTTCTTGGTGAAGAGATGTTTTACGTATATAAATGAGCGTTGGTGAAGTTATGGTGACATTCGTTAAAAGATGACGCATGTAGCGCTGTGAATGTTTAATATGATATTTTTTTGAATAATATAAGTCCAGTGTGCGACGCGGTAGTGACGTTATTCCTCACACAACAGGACCGAATATTGAATCCTGTTCAGACTATTTTCCCGTACATACTGGATGGTCAGACCCAGCACCAAACTAAAATCTTGATTAAATAAAATCAAGTCAAAGAATTCAGAAATGGCAGACCCAGATCTTCTGAGGTTGTAAAGCCAGGACTTGGGATTACTCCTTGACGAGGTGTTGAGTTTCTACAACCAGCTAAAGCATGTTCTCCCTAAAGGCAACCAACTGATAAGCTTGCTAAAGCAATTAGTTAATTAAGACTGCGCGACTTGCTCATTCACTGCTCCCTTTCAATCTAACCAACGCAAACTCACCCAGTTTTGCTTTTGGAGTGTCCAAGTGGACTACGACGGACGCTGTGCGGTACTAGGCCTCGAGTCGCTAAACCAGCGAAATTGTAACTCCGAAGGGCTGTTTCTTGCGGAACTTTTGGGCAACCAGATAAACTTGCCGGCGCTACTCTCCGGCCTTAATATGTACTTCCCGCCGAGATAGCTCAGTACAAGCTCCCGTGTGACCTTTTTTGTATTACCTATGAATTTAACGCCGTTTGTGATCGTCACTAATCGTACAAATCAAGTCGCGTTTTTTAAAATGTAAAGAATATTGATAAAATTACGTGAATAGCCGACATAGCTGTCAAAGTGCCTTCAGATCGTTGAAATAATGACTTTAAAAGAAGTGAAATATCGCTCCTACTTCTCCCTACTGTTTCCCTACTATTTGTATGTCCGAAATTCGTTGCAGTAGTGCAGATCACGCTACACAAAGTACATTTTGCCTGAACATCGAATCGCTGTTGATGATTAAATAAAATTGGTGTTAAAATCTTTAAATCGAAACTCTGACTGGATCCACTCTACGTTAAACTAATCTCCAAATCTCACGTCAAGCATCGAAACACGAAGTGGAAAAATATGCTTTTTCTTTGTTTTACGGACTCGCCCTGGCTGCCGAGAGATAGGCATAAAACTTTACTCCATCTATTTAAATGGACGATAATTATACCTAGGTACGCAACCATTTCGCCCAAATTGACGTCCAAGTTTTTCCTCAACAAAGCAACGCCAATCACGCCTTTACCTTCAAACTCGCCGGTCTCCTTTTTTGTATGTCCACGCCGATGGCGTCGTTACCACTTATCGCAAAGAAATCCCAGCTGTCAGTAACATAATTATGCTGTGAATGGCGTGGTGTTGTTTTAACGAGTGCCAAGTCGTTGTACATAGTAATTTTCACCTCACTCTTGACACGCGCGGACCACCGATTACCGTTTCGTTTGGGACAGATAATCGAGACAACTCTGGTCGGCGTAACACATCGAACAAGGCAAGTTTTTGTACGCGGACACGGAAGTGATTTTGGGTTGGTAAGTATATTTCACAAAGTGTGGTTTGTTTGCAAGAGGTGGGAACCGATGGCAGCAAAGGAGGAAAATTTCCATACAAACAACTTTCCTAATCGTGACGGCAGACGATTGGAACCGAAATTAACTTAATCTTTCCTTCGAGGAAAATCAAGGTTCAGGCTATTGCGTGGCTTGTACGGCAAGCGCTTCATGGTGAAGTTAAGTTTAAGTCTATGGAATACGGCAACCTCCAAAGTGAAGTGCCAGGTTTTGTTGATAAAGCTCTAGGCATTTAAATGAGGTTGACTAACTTCTTATTAGTATAATAATTGCATTTAATATCTATACCAACAAACCAAGACTATAGTATCAAAATTATTTCTCCTTACTTCGATAATTGCTGCATGAAGACCTTGTCTTCGCCAGGCACTGGTAAATAAAAGTTCCTATAGCCAACGCGTCAATGTAACAGGTGTTTGAAAATCGACGTAGAACTTGTCGACGACCTCCTCCATCTCGCGTTCTCCATACCATACCAAACCAACCGATCTGTCTGTCTAATGAAATGGAAGCCACGTCCTGCCGGTGGAATGCAAATATTGAAACATTGGTGAGAGCCAAACGCATAAAAAACGCTCTAAACAAAATGTACCCAACACGCTCCTGTTCGGAGGCAAATAACACTGGCCCATGTTTAAACATTCTATGCGCATCGTTCCGCCCCCAGGCACATTAACTTTAAGCATATAAAATGTAACCTCGTACCTGCTTCCATCACCCTGCGCTGCTGTCGGGTGCGAGCGAGCGTGTGCTTGCAAGTATGGTATTAGAGGCGCCCTCTCTTGGTGCGGTTGGGCGAATAACTTTCAACTTTTATGGCGTTGCATATTTACAGAGACACCGTACTGCCACCGTGCTACCACCACCATCAACATTAATGTGTTTATGTTTGCATTATAAATTTATCGTGAAGTTATTTGCTAATTTGCTCCAAATCAAACAATCATTACTTATTAGGCCATGCCGATTTTACAACCCAATGAGAGAATTTAAGTAACGGTTGCAAAAAAAAAACGAGAGTTTTGATCCAGCAGCACTCAAATCTAAACAAAAAAATAAAAAAGTTTGAATGCTCATTAAGTGCTCTAAAATGGAAGGAAAATTCAAAGAAATAATGTCAAACAGTAAAACACCAGGCGTCTCCATTGATTCGATGCCTCTGAAAGCTTAAACAAAAAATGAGCATTTACATAAATTATGCGTTAAAACTTCTCTAACTACAATATTTTAAATATAAAAAACTAACGTCCAAAAAGCAGAACAACAACACATGAGCTTATTTGATTACTTAATTAAGAAGATTTAATCAAGAAAAAATTGGCGCACATGTCTTCGCTTGCGTAGTCCGCAAAGCTTTTGCAATGAAAAAAAAACGTTGCCCTTGCGAGGCCATGCTAGAAAGCATGTGTGTCAATGTAGTGAAAGAAAAAAAAACCTCTGATAGGTATACAAAAGCAGCACACAAAACAAAAAATCTTCAGAGACCTCACTCATTGCGATGGAATGTGTGACATGAAAGCGTTCATTAGATGAATCTACAAACGCTGGAAATGGGGACAAGCGCCAGCACGAACCCCGGGCAGAGAACGAAGTATGTCTCGCCTACATCGGGGCTATTGAGAGTAAACGACGATCCCTTCCCACCACAACCTGATCCTGACCCAACGCCAACCCCCACCGTCCGAAAGATATTGTCCAATTAGGTGCGGTGTGGAAATGAGTTGTGCCATTCGGATGAAACCATCCTCCGCCGACAGCATTTTACGCTTCTGCCAGCTACTCCCCATGAACGGTACAAGCCGGGCAAGAGATTTGTGTTCGCTTCTAGCCGCTGCTTAATTTGAGAGATGCGTTTCCTTCTGCAGAAAACTGGACCGGTTTTTGCAACACGCCAAACCGTCCCGGGGGGCGAATGATGGGTTTTTGATTATCACATGTCTCATTAGGCATAATGGGGAAGCCCGGTTTCCCAGTGCGAGTCGGGCTCTAATTAGAAGTAATGCCGTTGCGAAAAAGTAAGACATTTCAATGTCCTAGATTTTAGTTTGCGAGTCGTATGGCGCACAACAACAAAAAATGCTATTTCCTTCAGCGTTGTACCATAAATGAGCGCCACAAAGAAGATGTGAATACTCGCATACTTGCCAGTGTACGCTTCTCGTTTTATCTTGTAAGTGACAAAGCGCGCGCGCGAATCGTAAACGATGCGAAAATGTAATCCAATTAAATGAAACCGAAAGCACGGCTAATGAGGTACAGAAAATCAGTAAAAAGAACAGCTGCTTAAGTACATTGAAAGCGGACAGCATGATGAGACGAGATTCATGTTTCGATGTACTGCAATGGTTCTTAAATTAACGACGACACCTCACTTTAACAGTATAATCATCCAACAAAAATTACTTTTGATAAACCCAACGAGAAAACCGAAACTAAAACTTGCGATTTACTATTTCAACTGGTCGCGAATATTGAACAGATTGAACAGAAGTTTTACATAAAAATGACTCAATAAATATTCAAAAGAATCTCAATATGTTGTCCATTCAAGTTGTACGAAATGTTAAAATTACTAATGACCTAGCGTGTTTTGATTTAATCACTAAAAAAAAATCCAGAATGCAATGGAAATTTAAAGTTTATAATGCTCTGCACCCAACGATTTCTTTATTCTATTTTAGAGCTTTCAAAATAATCAAAGCTCAACCAACTTTTGAACCTGTCAGTGCTTAATAATATTATTTTAGTAAAATTGACCATCAATCATCTATAGTTGAGTTTACTTCCTTGCTTCAAAAGGTCGCCAGCCTTCCGTAACGTTACATCCAATGGAAAGCATTTCTGAACGCGAGCATTTCCAAGACTGCACGGCAATTACTGCACTGCTGCGACTTCAGCAAAGGGTCAGACTATTCCAGTAATTCGCGTGAGCTACGTTTGACACGCGCCCAGATTAGTGCCCACAGAGTTTAACTTTGTCTGTGTGCGAGCACTGTTCTTAAGGGCAAATAGCAAAGTGAAGTGCTCAAGTGAGGGCAGCCTTTCATGTATACCGACCGCTTCTAGAAATACACACTACCGCATCCAAAATAGCCTGCGGTTAAGAATAATTACTAGCATTTTCACTGGAAACTCGGACCAACAACACTCGGGCAAGCGTTTATCTTCATTCATTCAAACACCGAAGGTGTGCTTATCAACTTTCGCCATGATAAGCTTTGAAATATTTGCACGATTTACTACCCCGGGGGTAGAAACTGGTAGAAACATTCGTAAACGGAATATCCTTTTTTGTTACCGGTTCGCTACGCAGCATCGTGATGGTAAAATTTAATAGGATTCCGTTTTTTTTTTGCCAAGATTCATTTAATTTTAAGGCCACCAACATTTTAAGATTTCTATTTCCTTTTTTTCCTGCACCAACATAAAACTCGAACCGCAGAGTTCCGCAGCTCGAATGGCGGCACTGAAACGATTCCGCGAACCTATAAACCAATTTATTTTTATAGTTACTTTTGTGGAAGGATTTCCTTTGAATGGCAGAGTGAAGGCAAAGCATCGGCTTGAAGCATCACTAGCCTGCCACAGAAAACAGACTTTCCCCGGGTTTTCCCAAATTTGCCCGGTAAACGTCACATCAACGCGTCCGTTCACTCGCGCTTTCACCATTTTATGCCCATGAATGGTTAATGCTTTGCCACCTTCATTCCGTTCCGCTTAGCACAACACACACACACACAACGGCATAAAGATACAGACTGACCGTTTCGGTGTAGCCGCGGTTTGATGATGCCTGAGCTGCTACGTACCTCGGTGTTGCTAATGAACCACTTGCCACAAACCAACCAAACAGGTCAAACTTGGCGTTTAAATTTAGCCTACCGCGGAAGCGATAGAAGAAAAAAACACCGTTTAGAAGGAAGGCAACATTTTCTTTGCCCATATTCCTTCCATTTCTTCCTTAGCTTAATTGTGGATGGAAGATTTCGTAAAAGATTTCACGCATTTTCGCCAAACATTTTTATGGGCAAACTTTATCCCGCTCTTCAATAATGCAACTTGCTTATGATAGGTCGCGCGGGAAGATGAAAACAAACGAAAGCATTAAAATTAACGCTACTTGGTCTCATCTTCATTTGGACAAACAAGAAAGTCAAAATAGGCTCTAATATTAACAAATAGAAAAAATGAACACTTCCGTAGTTTAAAAAGTTATCAACACATTACACTAAACGACTACTTCAGTGCTACATGCGATTCGCAATCTTGGCCTTTAGCAAAAGTCCTCGAAATTGCTTACGGTAGAGAGCCGCCATTTAACAATGCAATACCTCGACCTTTTCGGCGACGTCATCTAAACCATGACTTCAACTGAAGTTAGACATTCAATGCCTCTTTCCTCCTACGTGGACGACTTGAGCAGACGTTACAGGCCTGGTTGTCCAGTGCCATTCTCGTGACATGGCATGGAGCTAGGCGAGTTTAGCCAACTATACAATAAACAGGATACTGTAGTGCTCATTGCGTTCTTCATCATGTCTAAGGCTACTGACAGGATTTCGTCAGTTTTATTCAGAGTCCATGCCTCAGAGGCTTATGTGGGACGGAAAATGGAGTTTACAGTCACAGCTTGATAAAGGCTCTGCAGCATATAAGAGTTTTAAAATAACCATGATTTTTATTAATTTGTAGGAGATGGTACCCCGAAGCTTCCACCTTCGAGTTATACACGATCCTCTTTATTGTTAGGTTAAATGAATGACCAAAAAATCCATCGTACTATCGCTGGTTATAGGTAAGAAGGCCAATATAAAAGCTTGTAACTAGCTAGGTCAACATGAACAATATTAAAAACGGTTCAAGCGGTAGTCGTCGCTAGGTACTTGAATTTAGTGTAAAAGTGTTAGTTCCATAAAAAGCGTTAGGAATACAGAAGAAGGCACACTTTTCGATACGAACTGGCAGAACGAGCAGGAGATTTTTTAACGCTCCAACTTACACGACACTATATAAAAAAGAACCAAAGAAACAAAACTAACATGACAAACCAATTTGTGTAAAGACTTGTGTGAAAATAAATGTCGTGAATGTCGTGTGTAAATGTTAAAAGAAGCTGTTCGTAAGACATATCGAAAGAAAGGACTGTAGGACGCAGCCCTTACTGCAGGACGCAACAATAGCAAATACTCATCCACAGCCGAGCATACCCGGGATAAGGCAAATTACAAGGAGGAAATGCCTTGTAACTATTAAATAAAATTTATATTAAATCACCACTCGCGGTGTTGAAAATACGACGTCCAGCAGTCATTTTGGAATGTAAATGAAATAAATAAATATTTGTTTGTAGAAACTGATACTGTGGACAAAGCTGGTCCAGGTATCGAATCCTATCCAGATATTCTCGTCATTCGCAGGACCGTCTATCCAACTAGAGGTAAACTAAATCAAGAAACCCCCAAAACCTCGTGAGGCTGTAGGGCCAAGCAACAACATCACTAACTTCGTGATGATTTCTTCTTTTTTTCTCTGGTACTACAACCTCTTTAGGTCTTGATCTGCTATTTCTAGCATTCTTTGACTTGTTTTTTTGCCCGTAACGGAATAGTCAGTCCTGCATACGGGGAGGCGGTCCGCCGGGATTCGAACCCCGTTCCTGCCGTGTGAAGACACGTAGTATTAATAAAATAAAAACATTTTCAGAAACTGTAAACGTTTCCAGTTAATTAACTTTACTACTATACACTAGAATCGTTAAACCATTTTATGTCATTAAAATTGCATCTTGGTAAAGTATTCTGCTTTGACGTACTGTTGCGTTGTGGTTTTTCAACTTATCCAACCATCACTCACGTCGCCATATACTCCCCAGGATCCACCGTTCGCATTTTCTGGTAATGCTAAATTGAAAGACATTTTGTAGTAATCATTGCAGCGCGGGAAGCGCACCGTATCCGAATATCCCTAATCGAATCAAAAGCCTACCTTGTAGTGACAGGGCACGGAAAGCAGACAGAAGAATCCTCCCTTCACTGAGCGTCCCCACTACCACCATCACTCATGTCTCCCTTTAGCCGAAACGAGATATTCGGTCGCGATCCATCACACAAGACGTGAGTGTGCGGAACCGCCTGATTAAATCTTCATCATTCGCTGGCTGCATCGGCTTTTCGCATCGATGACGAAATTGATTCCGTCAATTTTCGCCTACCTCCCCGGGCGGCGCACGGCATCCGTACGGTGTTTGCCATGGACGGCAATACCCACGGTACGGCCTGTCAACATACGTGTGCCGTGCTGTCAGCCGTTTGACGTGCAGCGCTGCGTCTCGGGCAGAATCTTGAGAGTCACGCGTCTTTTGCACAAATTTTTGCCAGTCCCCGTCCGTTTGATGGGTAGCCCGGGGTTTGACGAAGCGTAAACGCAAAGATCCAAAGCTTTTCACGTTACCGACGTACACAAAAAATGCGTTGCGTACCCATCATCTGATGGGTGGCGTACGTGCGTAAATGTATGCGTTACAATTTATTCTTCAATCTAGCTTTTTTTTTTTACTTTCTTTTGCGCGCTTTCGTTCGAATCCATCGTGGCGAGGAAATGAAAGCGAACATGTCACGATGGTTTTGTGGTGAAAAGAAGTACAAATGATTTGTTTTTTATTTTATGTTTTTTTGCAAGTGACGTATACATATTTTCTTTTTCCCCGGCGTCAAGAGATAACATGAATGTCATTAGTGTCGCTAAAAGAAATTGTAAATTCATCACGATTTGGAAATTATTAGCAATGCTGCTGTATTATTTATAAGCCTGTGTGGCAAAAGTTAATGTACTGTAAACTTTTGTGTCAATAGAAAATGACTACCTAATGGGGGTGCATCCCTCCCCAAGATCAAGCATTTCAAGCATCGAAATTAAGATATTCAACAAACATTTCCTCGAAATAATATAATCAATTCCTCGCGAACATAAGGTGTACTACATTCAACGTAAAACCTCGCTCAAACCATATCGGGAACAGTCAATGCTACACTTCATCCCCACGAAAACCATGCAGCAACACCATCAATCTAACGCGCGTTACCATCCGCTTCCGCATATCGCACGCATTCCGCCGGAATGAATGAACTTCCGCATCGCAACAAGCAAATGTCAACATCCGCCGTTGAAAGACTCGGCTCGAAGCGAAGCATGAAACGCAAGTTTTGTAATTTTGGCAAGCATCAAGCAGCTTTACATTCAGAACATCGGTTTTTTTAAAGGTAAAACGAAGAACATAAAAGCAAGCGAAAAACATTGTATCGGATGTTTGTATAACAAGCAAACTAACAAGGTACATTTTGCATTGAAGAAGAGAAAGAGAGAGAGAAAAAAAGAATGCGAAATGCACACAACACAACACCGTAACATTACATTTAATAAGAAGGTCACCTACATTCGGCGAAGTAATCGAACTTCGAACTTGTACATACTTTTCGTGTAAAAGCACCCAAACCCCGGTACGTAGAGATATAGAACGGCACGGTAGTCAACGTTTTTTTTTCCCGAACAAAATACATTGTTTCGTGTTTCCCGAAAGGTGCCACTGAAAGGCGTTGCAAAAAGGAAAGTAGGAGACCTACGACATTCATGCCGGAATGATTATGTTTCTCGGTTGACTGGTATTTTCTGTATCGAGTGGAGATGGTGACATTTTCTTGCTCCACGAAAAACAAAAAAAAATAAAGACAAAATTCCTAAAGCAATTCAATGCCGTGGAACAGAAGAAACGTACTCCCTCTGCTTCAACAGCCCATTGCCGAAAGACACGCGTGGCAAAAGGACACATCTTTTAATATACCATCGTGTAAGTCTTTGTGAGACGATTTTTGTTTCTTTCCATTGCGTCCTCTTCTTCCTTTTAACCACGCTTCTTTGCTTTCTTTGAAAGCGTGTGTGTGTGTGCGTCTATTTACCCTAGGAATTGCTTCGTGAGCTTCTTACACCTATCGGGAAACAGGAAACACGTGAGCGCTGCTTCCTTCTGGAGCTCGCACTCACGCGGAAACATTCCGCCTGAACCCAATCTGGAGCCGGCAGCGCAAAAGGGCGGGAACGCATGTCACAACCATGTGTCACTTAAGGCGCTGTTTCACTCGGAAAAACGCGTACCTGGTAAAATCACTCGAGAATACTGCCGGGTACGGGGACGTAACGTTCTCGTCCTAAGGGAGAAAACATTGGCACACGGTGCGGTGTGTGTGTGCCTGGGAATTTAATGTGATAAAAGCGTAAGAAAATGGAACGGAAGCGACACATTAAAGCTGTGGCGCTTCCAACCAACCCGGCTCTCCTTTATCCGCCACTTTTGCATGTGACAAATACAGGTCCCTCTCAGGAGGGTAAAGCATTGCGTTTTCTCTCGACCGTGAGAAGCAATATTTCTCTGTCATTTATGTTTTACTTATGCATGCAGCTTACACAGTGTGCCCGGGCTGCCGCCGAATGTTTCGTTTCCCAATGTTGTTGCACGTTTCTGGGTGTATCAACACCCTTTTTCTTACTTTTCTTTTTACTCGTTTGTCACAGTGTAAGTGTGCGTGTGTGTTGGTTAATTTTCTTCTTTGTTTGCTTTGTCTTGGTTGAAAGTCGAATAAAAATACGAAAATAATCTGTGGCGGTAAGCCTTCAAATGTCTCCCTGTCTGTCTGCCTTTGCCAGGTTTTTGTGTTCGCAGTAATGGGGGAGTGATTTGTCACATTCGCTTGCTTTGTGTGTGGGCTGGTACGCTTTTGACACAATTATCAAATAATTCGACATGATTACGTAGAAAGATAGGGAAGGGAAGGTTAGAGCAAAGGTTAACTAGAAGACTTTTCAAAAACAATTAATTGGGTGTAAATCGTGAAACGTAACGTCACAATTTTGTACCACCATTTCTGCCATGATACGATAAATGTTTGCAAATAGGAACTTATACATCAAATCTTACAATCAAACATCTTAAATGGAATGAAATAAACTACTCGGTGCCATTGCAATTTACGATTACCCACTTGCGAAAGAGATCAATCAATTTTATTCATACCCAACGCAAGCTTGTCCCAACAGGTGATTTATCAATTCGTCGACAACGCTTTTCGGCTCTCACCGGAAAGGTGGAAATAAATAAAATCATAAAAGTCTTTCAGACGCACGCACAATCAAAACGCTCAATACCAATCGATTTGACAGCAATCAACCTGAGGATTCATCAGGCACAGGGACAAAAACAAGTTTTCTAACCACAAACGTCGAACAAAAAGCCCTGTAGCGTGTTTTTTTTCTCAACGTTTTATCAACCGGTTGAGGCTGGAAATTGAGTAAAGGAAACCTGATATCAACTTGCAAAACAGAGCCGAAACGTGTATTGTGCTTTGAACTTTGCGACGCAACTTTAATTAATTGGAAGCAATCGATAATAATGAATAAAGGATGCTTCGACAGTGTGTGTAGAACGAACCTTTTGGCTTGGCTAAAGCTACGAATGTTTTTCTCTCCAACGATAACATTTTTGAGACGAAAAATTAACTTCCAAAAATAAACACCAAAACGCCAGTTGCCGATCAAGTCTAACTGCAGCTTTTGGCTTGTGTGTGTGTTTGTGTGTGTATTTTTTTTTTGTCCAATTTGACTCAACGAAAAGCCAGTTCACACACATGTTGACCGATAACTTTACCCGAAGCTTTACTTTTATTTAATTAATAAAATAGCATTAGAACTGATTTGCCGTGTCCACTTTTGCGACCGTCTATCGAACAGTTTCGATTTCGATTTCGGTCCCCATGCCGGGGGGGGGGAGTCCAAGCGCGCACTCTAGCTACGGCCAAAAATATCCTGCGCGTGAGAAAAATAAGGCCTGTACATTAAATGTCCCTTTTTGGGGGTGGGTTCGCTGCACATTCTGGGAAATCCCGACTCCTCGTGCTCGGCCGGGTAGCTCGATTTCATTCCCTCAAGCCGTCCAAAATAAGCGTTATGAATAATGCAAACCTTGGCCGGGGCTCTGTGTATCGAGTGGCTTTCGTAGCGCAACGGGACACAACCGTAGCCAAGGGCTTTATGATACACAAAAAACAGCCTCTCAATACACACATCGTACCCGAGTTCCCCGTGTGCTATGGCCGAGGGACAGGATCAGAGCCTCCGGGAACCCGTGCAGAATATTTAACACCGGCGAGTCCGGCCGGCCGTAAATGGTTCGTTCGTTTTCGGTCGGTTTTCTCCTGGGAGCTCTCTCTCTCTCTCTCCCGTGCAGTGGGCTGCTGGTTTTGTGCTCATAGCAGGGCTTATTTTATTTGTCGAAGGCTCGTATTTCGATGACAACTGCTGTCGCCGTTGTGGGATTCTGAAAATTGGTTACCCCGTTAGGCACGGATTTAAACCCCAAAAAAGCGGCACACAAAAACAAGGGGCTTAAATCGTGAAGTCTAGCGCCATCATTAGAAGCTTTAAGGAGAGATTTTTTAGAGCAGGCACATGTAATTGAGGTTAAACAGATAACAAGAACTCATTTAACCAGGGGTTAATCATAACCAGGTTGTAGCGTAAAAGTAAGATATAGCCTTTTAAGTTCCCTAAATTTCAACTTACATCTAAATCGTGTTTTATTCAAATTCATCATTCGAACTCTCTACTCCTCGGCACACTTCATCTTATGGTTGGACCATAAAACATGGTCAATCCTTCCCGAAACTGGCCCACATGTTGTTCCGATTTTACGTTTTACTTCGAAAGGCCACTCAAAACAACAACGCCAAACACAAAGCGCACATAAAATGTCTCTCACCCTGAAAATCCCCAAAGGAAATCTTCCAAACCATTCGCCAGGCAACGAGAGTCCTTTTTGGGCAATTCCTGCAAACGATCGATAACTAGACCAACACCAAATCCTATTTACACGTTTCCAAACACTAGCAGCTCCCTTGCAGAGGGCCAGTTTATGGGCTGGTGTGTGTGTGTGTGTGTGTGTGTGTGTGTGTGTGTTTGGGCGGGGGTGTGTGTGTGTGTGTGTGTGTGTGTGTGTGTGTGTGTGTGTGTGTGTGTGTGTGTGTGTGTGTGTGTGTGGTTGGTGCGTCCCAGGAAATGGTAGTATGAATTTCCAATTTAATGACCCCAATAATTTAGTGCGCAATCGTTGCGTAAATTAAGGTGTGCCGTGTAACCTAATCCTTGGGACGATTTTTGGGGACCACAAGATAGCTTTCCCGCATAAAGGTGGTCTTCGTCTCCCACGAAGGTTAAGTACACTGTTTTTTTTTTTCGAGGTGGGGAATAAAAACTGGGACATGACTTATACTTGGTGATGTATAAAATCCGGATACCTAAAATGGGATTTCAATCGATCGGTTAGTCACACAAACTTTCGCCAGGGAACACTTACCTTGTGCATCGGGGTACCCCAGAAATCGTTGAGAAACACGTTCTTGATCGAGGAGTGCGGACGCAGGTCACGATTCTCCTTGATCGCACTGATGTCGTCGAACACGAAGCCACAATTGAGACTGTTGTGGTAGCACAGTACGCACACCAGCGCAATGAGCGCCCCGTACAGATGATGGGTAGCCATCTTTTGCCGTGACGTCTACTAGCAGGACGTACCGATGACCAGGAGTCCGGGATCACCGGTTCGATGAACGCATCAGCGGTGGGAGGAATCGAGAATTTCACCACCGAAGGACACTTTTCCGCACGTACCGGTATGACGCGATAATCGCTCCAGCGGTCGCAACACAGTTTCAAAACTCTAGAAGGAGACAAAAAGAGAGAGAGAGAGCGAAAAAAATGTATGAGATTAGCGAGATTGTGCGCTCGGTTCCGAGTTTTCGTTCGACCATCGTGAGGCAGCTTTTTGTCGTGGAAAATATTATCCAGATTAAAATTTGACAACATGGCAACGTCTTTCCAGCTCTTTAGGTTTTCTGTACTCAACGAAAGTAGGTTCAGGAGTTTGTACTGTTTTTGTTTTTTTGTTCTTCTGCAGCTATTTAACGACCAAGAAACTTTGTTTTTTTTTGCGCTAGTGATTGTGAGTCTTAAAAATACAAAAAAAACGAAAATGGTTTCTATCTAAAATATGACGATACCTGCTTCTCATTCTACCATCTTTCTCCCAGCAATTGCCTACAGAGCAATTCAACAAACCACCAGCTTTGGGTCAAAACTTCTTCCCTTCTTCCGAAGTTTTAGCCACTTTACCGAACGACGGACCGGGGAGTGCGTAATTTCTGCAACACAATCTCTGCACAACTCTCAAACTACTTGAGCTGCTTCGACCCCTTACCGTTGGTAAAGTCATTTTCCCACGAGCAGCATGAACCTGCCGGCCGCTCATCCCAAACACTAACATCGTCCAAACGCACACACATCCACACATTGCTGCTTTATGTGGCGTCAGTAGAAAAGGATCGGTTTACAGCGGTAGAAAACAAAACAAAACTTCCACACCGTCTCAGCGTTGTTTTAAATTTGCCGCCACGATTAAACCTCAGCCCGAAAAGGTAAGCCAAACTCAAGACGATCCTGAAGACGAACCTTTTCTTAATAAGAAAATCATGCGGCGAGTAACAAAAGGGCCGATGGTGCTGGTGCGTCATCAAGTTGCATCAACCGCAAACAGGGCGGTGGCCTTCACTGCGGGAAAACTAGTCAGGAGAGAGTTTGCCGCTACTAGTAAGTCATGTCGGCATCGTGCTGTGTTTTAGTATGTTTTATTCTCTCCCAACGAGAGTGTACATTACACACTCTTATCTGGTGTACGCGTTCGTTGGTGTGTGAATGTCTACAATTTATATTTTTAGAAATAAAAAACAAAATCATAAATTGCAAAACAAGTGAAAGCAGAGCCGCCTTTAAATATTTAAATTAGACTCAAACAACTAGATGTTCTGAGTTGTGTCTGGTAAGCTTGTTAACTGTTATGCATTAAACACAAAATCTTCGTCACTACCATCCGACTGCAAATCGTAGCACACTTTCTTTCCTCATTAAATGATTGAAAGTCGTCGTTGGGCGCATACTTCCTGCTCATTAATTCTAAAGTCAATTACAATCTGTCACGCTTCTCCCGAAACAGCTACATCCGGAGCACGGCTACACAGAACAACATTTTTTGCAACAATTTACCCAACGAAACAGCATCTCATCGTACATCAGCAGTAGGGCATCTGTTTTTCCACCGTCTGTACATCCTCCGACAACCAGTTACCATCTCTAACTACCCCACTTTGCCAAACTTTCATTCAAAGATGAATCGTACCTACCAACACAACACTCCAGTGGACTTGGAGCTTGGAGTTTTATTATTGAATCGCACGCACATTCAACACATCCGCCACTTATCATCGCGCAAACCCACGTACCGTAACGTGAGCCGATTAAAGTTATGAATTCTTCCCGCGAAAACTGCCGCACACGGGCAAGAAGCCAGCTTGCAGAGTACAACAACGCGGCGGCTCAGTTGTTTGGCGGCTAACCTCCGGAAGAGGTGCGTACCGTTGACAAGCGACAGCACTTCCGGCGAACTTCTCCCGCTCGTTGTAGGGCGGATGAAGTTGTACAAATTCCAGCAAACCCACGCGAAATCTTCGCTGGAGCGACCGGAACGTGAAAACCCCGGTAGAACAATTTCTGCCCCACGGTTCTAACGTTCGCTCGGCTCGTGAACTCGTAGCCAAACGTAATCGTGAAGCAGGCGGTGTTGCGTGAGGTGGTGGTCCGTTTTTCCTACGGCAAGCTACATTCTAGCTTTCTTGTGGAGTATCTTGCCAATGGATGAAGGCCCGTTTGTGGCAATAGTTTAGCAGTAGGCCGAAGACTGCCGTGCGGATGATAAACTTTAACCCAGCGGATGAACGCCTCGAGGGTAGAAGATAGCCAAAACGAAGGAGCAAATTTTGTTAACGTCAATGTTTCGCCACAAGTGAGGGAAGAACTAGAAAAAGGTTTAGATGATTTATTTTTAACGAAAAGTGTGTACAAAGAAGATTTGGTTGTTTAATCACAAAAAAAAAAACCCTTAAAACTAGATTGGCAATTTATTGATATAAATAAATTCTTTTCACTTGCATCGTAACTGATTGAAACACGTAGCAATCCTTCCAAAAGCCTTTTCATCGCATCCAATACACAAAACCACACTCAGGCTTTTCCCTCGGCTTTTCATTGTTAATCGTTCGCAAAGTGCGTCTCGATTCAGGTGAAACCAATCAAGATACAATCGCGATATTCAGGGTTTTGGTGGAAAATGGTTCATAGAGTTCGTTTTAAGTTATAGTATCGCTTGGATTTGTATTTTTTCACACAGCCGTTGCTCAGCATACGCTTGCGATAATAACACAGATAAAATCCCAAAAACACCCAAAGCGCACAAACGTTGATGATGTCCTTTTTAAAAGCATTACAAGGAGGCACGTTGATTCGGATAAAATGTCGCATTTGCCAGTGAGTGGTAGATGGTAAATATGGTAGCAAAAATACTTTCCAAAAACCAAGGTCATTCCGTTAAACGCTTGGACAACGTAAACGGAAGACGACAGCTGTGCCGGTCCAGTGCACGATTTTGGCACTTTTCCGGCAACGTTTGGCTTTGTGTGTGAGTGTTCCGATTTTTTGCTCACCTTCTTGTGCTTCTTTTTCTAACCTTCGACATAGCTAGAAGAAAGCTGGTTACTTAGCCGTCATTTTCGATGGCATCGGTAGTGTTGTCATGCATCGCCCACCAGCAGCAGCAGCTTGGCGTTGAGAAGAAAACGCGAACGTGAGAAAGGCTCCAAAAAAGGCCTCCTCCGCGAAACGAAACGAACAAAAAAACACACACACACACCTCGAAAAGACCACCCCAATAGCATGAACGTAAAACGAAAAAAAAAACAACCACGCGAAAGGCCACATCGCCAACTGCCAGCGGCATTTAAAATGAATGGCACTGGGAAAGCAAAGATGAAATTTAGCACCACGATGTCGTGCTGAATTTTAAGTGCCACTCCTGTGCGTATCGTCCATCGTCCATCGGGGAAAGTTGCACGTTCCGTTTCGAGGGAACAAAAAGGTGAAAACCCAGCGCACTAACCAGCGTACAGTACTAGAAGCAAGCAGCAACAGGCCGCCTGCTTCAGCCGCGTCCGTATCGGAAAACTGGAACAAAAAGATTCGTTTCGGTGGTCTTTTTCTTTTTGGGAGAGCGAGCAACAAAAAAACCTTACGTCACCGAACGGAGTCGAAAAGTCTGGGCGCCCTCAATTGCTTGTGCAGAGCGCGCGTAAAGTGGTAGCGACACGAGAGACAAAAAAAAACGCCGTACGCAGAAATTTGCGCCAAAGTCGTCCTTGTTCGAGACTTGCTGGCTAGGTTTGGTGACTTTCAGAGTAGAAAAAAGGCGCCCTGGAAGGACAAAAAAACAAGCAACTCGGCAACTGGACAAGCCTATAAAGGAAAGCGGCTTGGCTTCAAGGCAGATGAACAAATCGGGCCAAATTTTTACGCTTCGCACGAAATTTTCCTCGAGCGCAGATCGGCGACTCATGGCCAATTTTCTTTCCGTTTCACTACTGTCAGACCTTCTTATCCCGGTGCTTAATTTTCACTTTTCGAATGGTGCCACCACTGCTACCGCGTTTGTTGCTGTGTGCGCCCGTGTGAAAGATGTTGGCAAAATATTAATAAAGCATAGCGCAGATCCATCGTAAACGTCGGCAAGAGTCAGGATTATGCGGTTTGAAACGAACAAAACGGAGTTAAGGAGGAAAGAATGTGACAGCACTCACATGGAAAACCACTCCAAAGTAGCTGACCAAAGAAACAAAAACTGATTCTCCACTTCAAACGCTGGAGTCTGGTGTTCCTTAACAGCTCGGTAGCATATGCTGTTCCCAGGGTGTAAGAATCAACTGCAAAGATTTTAAAGCACCAGTTTGTAGAGGTTCTAAACACACTTAGAAAAAGAATTGAAACATATAATGCAAGAGCAAAATTTGCCTTCTGTGCCGCTAAAATTAACATCCACATTGACGACCTTCGTTGGAGGAAAATACAGAAAAAAAACAAACGCAAGGATCTACCATCCCAAGCAAATGGTTAATAGTGTACAGTCGGACACTCGACCAATGTGCCGGGTTTGCCCTTTTACGTTGACTCAAGCCGTACGTCTCGTTTTATAGCGCCACTTAAACGCACATGCTAGCCGCCGGCATCAAGAACCACAGGAACCGCTCCCGGGAACGAAAAGATCCAACAGCTCCGCAAGACGAAAGAAAGCAGCGCTGGGCAACGGGACAATGTGGTCGAAAGGTTCCTTCTTCTCGTAAACCTGTGAAGTGGCATGTTTTCTAAACGATGCTGACCAGACGCGCGACCTTTTCCAGACGTAATTTGAACCTTTTGCATAGTGCAAGATTAAATTAAAATTAGAAACACAAAAGAAACACACGTTTTACCGAAGTAGCTTTAAATCTAGTGTAGCAAACTAGTTTGGTTTTGGTTTGCGATAGATATTTTAAATTATTTTAAACGTTTAAAGAAGGACGCGCTGGAAATTGAAGAAATAATACCAAATTCATTATCGGAAACTTTTAACTTCTTTTGTGTATTTAAACAACGTATTAGTATTTTTTTTGATGAATTTAAGATGCTTAATTCTAATTAATTGAATCCTAATTGTTTCAACTATTCAGCCGGAATCTTTTAAATTTGATTGATTTGGAATCTACCGACTTCAGGATTTTCTAGATGAATTAGTTCGAACGATTTATGAATTCTCTTTATGGGACATTTTCAGATTAAACCAAAATCTGTTGCTCTTTCTCAAGTACTTCAGTCCATTCAGTTATTTTCTGGCATTTCTGAAACACTGATGTTCTTGTTGTAACATATTTTTGCGCGAAAAATTGCTTGAATGGTGTCCAAAATGTGCAACAGATTCCAGTTCTGGACGACTTCAGTTAGACAAAGTTTGACCAGCTTCAGCCAACCAACCAATCGTACTATACTACAGTTGGATACACCTATTGGCGATTTATAGTTTTGCCAGTTTTCCGTAAAAACTAGCCCATTTTCAGCAGCCAAACGTCAACATACTTGTTTTTAATATGGCTTATGTCATAATATACCTCATTATTAGCTAATCACGAAAACTTTTCATCTAGGGTGACAGTGACGAACAATACAATAAGACCACCTTTATATACGACTTTAAACTACAGCTTACAATACTTCTACTAGGTATAACCGTACCAAAATTTGGTAACACGGCCATGTTTTTGTACAAAAATGTTCAAATCATTGCTAGAAAATTATTAACCAAAAAAAAGTAACAGATTTTCGGTAAAAACAAAACAAAAGACTTTTTAATTACCAGAACTGACCCACATATAAGTTGATAATAGCGAAGAGGAGATGCCCAAAACATAAACAAAGCACATATGTCAAAATATTAAAACTGAACAATTGTATTATTTTATAGTCTAAAAGCCTAAAGTTTTAATTAGAATGGCAAAAAGAGACTATGATCATCTTAAGATTTGCCTGAGGAACATTTAAAATTAGAATCATAACTTTATTATTATGTTTTCTACAATTGTTAATGGTCTTATTCTGCTGTCCGTGGCTGTGAAGCGGTACATGATTATTATTTCACAACAGCTAACTTCCACAATCACAATCAGCGCTGTGCAAAACACTTATTGAATTTTATATCACACTTAAATCTCTAATCTAATTACTTTCTCTTTTTCTCTAGTCACAAGACATGGTAAATCGAATATATCTCCAAGAAAATGCCCTCAAACGCGTCATCTTATTTAATTTGCTCAATTTTAATCACTAAACCAATCATCATAAACCATGGAATTGCAATAGAATATATTATCAATAGAACGTACAACGAACGTTTTATGTGCCGGGTTTTCAAATTTCAAACATCTAGCCCATTTGAGAAACAAAAAACCAACCATACAACAACATCAACGAGCACCCAGAGCAGTGTGGCTCTACCACCACTAACTCAATGGCTCCGATGAAAGCCAAAGTCGACTAAAAAGGCAACCATATCATGATTAAAATAACCTTCGCATGCATAATCCAGCCCGGCACCAGCGGTCACGAACGGCCGGGCGAAGAAGCTCATCATCGGCAGTCTCAAAGCCCCCGAACGAAGGCTGGAAAATTATGAATAATCCATTGTATAATGCACTTTCCACGGGGATGCGCCGTTGGTAGAAGCGAGTGAGAGAGCTAGCCAAACGGATGATAGAAGGGAATAATTTCCCAAAACAAAAAAGAACAACAAGGACGAGAAACAACTTTCCAGAGCCGCGCTAAGAGCTGTGAAAGAATGCTGTCGTTAAGGAGACCTCATGAGGAGGAAGAGAAAGAGAGAGAGAGTGACGGAGCTTTAAGTTGTCTGTAATATATTCCAACCTTCTACGACACACATGCACATCCTAAGGAATTGAATTAATTTTCTCGCACATCGTAGCGCGGACTTAGCGACTTATTAGCTCGCATCCCAAGCAAAATCATACAACATTTCCCACGCCCTAAAAAAGGGACGCACATAAACAAGGACACAACGTAACGCATGCATGGTAACGTGACGGCACACACCGGTCCCCATTTCGAACTGTGGACAGACAGGACGCTAAAGTTAGCTTTTCCTTACTGGGTCAGCCAGCTCCTGCTAGTGTTCCGGCAAAACGGATCCGTTTCTTTGCCAAACAACCGTTCAAGTCACGTCAGCGGCTAGCCAGGCACGAACGGTGAGGTGACTTTTATTCACCCGGGCGAAAGGAAGACCTAAAAAACAAGCTATACGATGGGAACAAACCCGCGGAGCACTCGTGGAAAACTGAAGCGAAGATGGAAAATGGTCACGGGCCCGGCTCATTAGTTTAGGCGTGGTGGCGCGTTCGAAGTGTGTCTGTCTTCTGGGACTCACGTCGCTGCCACCTACCTAGAAGCAACGGAAAACTTCTTCCACAACATGACTTCTCCCTACTACCCTCACACACACACAAACACACATACACACGCGAACTCCGATGATGGTCCATTGGGATTGCAATGGCGAAAGTTTCCTTTTTATCTCCTTTATTCCCACCACGCCCGTACTTGCCCGTGCATCATGGTGGAAGGCCCCAAAAGTTGCTCCTTTCCCAGGCCACAAGAAAACGCAGGAAAATGTGAGCTCCGAACGAACCGCAAGAGTTATGAACGGACCTTCTCATTCGGAACCAAGGCCGTAGCGATGGCGGGGGAGGGTGCGTGGCGTGATGGAAAATCGATAAAGGTGAAAGATTTTGCCACTGCATCAGCAAACGCGCCATTACATTACGCAAATTCCCGGGGCCCACAAGAAATTCCGCGCACTAATAATCATTCATGATGGGCTACCGAATGATATTTATGCTCCCGTGAGAAATGCTTGGA
Organism: Anopheles maculatus; assembly: GCA_002091835.1. Taxonomy (NCBI): domain Eukaryota; kingdom Metazoa; phylum Arthropoda; class Insecta; order Diptera; family Culicidae; genus Anopheles; species Anopheles maculatus. The sequence continues at coordinate 27,776 of KZ062047.1, read as the reverse complement.
ATATGCCCGGGGAATGAGAGATGGTTTGGGCGGCAGAAGCAAATGAAAACTTTGAAAACGCAGCCGGGAAAGTGGCAAGAAAGATCGCCAAAGCGGTTCAATGTGCTTTAGTGAGAAATTTCCGACATTAACAAACAAACTAACTGAACATACTTTGAATATAATTTGATAAATATTTTTAACTTAATTGTCACAAGTTATGGCTACCGTCGGGTGACTTTAATTTCTTTAATTGCACCGATTCGATTCTACCAATTTAAGTTATGCTACCCATGCTAGTTCCAACAGCTACAATTAACATGAACCTACTTTAACGAGACTGGCTGCCAAATTGTTTCTATATCTTCTACTCGCTGGCACATGTCGACAAGACGCCGTACCTTTTTAGTCATTTTGTTTGTGCAACCAATATCGTTAATCGAATCCTTATCGCAAAAAGCTCGATCCATCACACCAAGTTGAACAAACTGAAATTGGGTATTGGGCAGCATGATAAATTGATTTCAGTCACGAATTCCGAATGAATCCAGTTGATTAATACATTTCACCTGATGCTCGGGAAGCACGGAGGGATGTACGTTTTGGAAACTTACATCTGAGCAGGTGCTTTTCTATCCAATTTTTTGGTTTTTGGAACTGTCGGATACAATTGTTGAATTTCGTAACAGCTTTTTTTTAATTAAAACAAACCGTTACAACATGGTACTTTATAAACCTATCATTTTTAGATATAAATTAATTTGGTAACAAGCCTTCGGGCAATAATGTAGTAAGCCAGAGTTTTCAACAAACATGCAGTTTTGGTTTATACAACAATTTTTTAAACGCTTTGCCACAACTTTTTATCGTTTATCAACGTTTTTCGGATCACCGGATGTGTTTTTTTTACTTTTCTAGTTCTGTCCATTTTTATCGCGAAAAATAGCGTACCTTATTGTGGATGTCCTATTTGCTCTGTTCATGAACTAACAATTTCAAGGAACTCTTGTTAATTTCCAAACTAATTTCTAATGCTGCCAAGTTTACCAATATTTCTATGTTTACAACAGGTGGGCAGATAATTGTTTGGCCTATCATATAAAACTTTTTTTTTTGCAACATCATGTTTTTTATTGAACATACATCCCTTCAAGGGATACACACCGACTATAGCGATCTTTCAATGTTTCGTTACCATTTCGTAGTATTATTTGTCTTTTGCCTCAAAGGCCTTACTTTCGGCAAACATCTCTTCATCCGACGAAAATTTCTTCCGAGCAAGCATCCTTTTGAGATCAGAGAAAAGGAAATAGTCGCTGGGAGCCAGATCAGGGGAGTACGGTGGGTGGGACTAATTCATGAATATTTGCCATTGTTTTCACTGATGTGTGGTCCGGTGCGTTGCCTTGATGAAACAAAACTTTTTTTTCTTCAAATGGGGTCATTTTTTTGACGATTTCGCCCTTCAAACGCTCCAATAACTTGAAATGGTAGTCGCCGTTAATGGTCTTTCCTTCCTCAAGATAGTCGATGAAGATTTTTCCTTGCGACTCCCAACAAAACTGACGCCTTAACTTTGACAGCTGATTATTGCGTTTTTCCACGCTTTGGAGCAGGTTCATCGCGTCCAGTACACTCGGATGACTGTCTGTTGGACTTTGGCGTGTAGGGATGACGCCAAATCTCATCCAAAGTAACATATCGACGCAAAAACTCGGATTTTGTTTCGCTCAAACAGCTCCAAACACTGCTTCGAAACATCAACTCGTTGTTGTTTTTGGTCAAATGTGAGCTCGAGCGGCACCCATTTTGCACAGAGCTTTCTCATATCCAAATACTCGTGAACGATATTTCTAATATGTTCCTTAGATATCTTTAGGGTGTCAGCTATCTCAATCAACTTCAACTAACCGTTGCTTTTAACAATTTCGATGGATTTTTTAATGTTTTCGTCTGCAACCACCTCTTTAGGGCGTCCACTGTGTTCACCGTCCTCAGTGCTCATTTCACCACGTTTAAATTTAGCATACCAATATTTCTTGGTTGATTTTGGTAGAGCAGTGCCTAAAAATTCTTCATCAAGCCAATGTTAGGCTTCGACTGTATTTTTTCCCTTCAAAAAGCAATACTTTATCATCATGAGAAATTCCTCCGTTGCGTCACACAAAATGCTCTAGCTCACTAGGTTATTGTCCCAGTGCTGCCAAATTTTGACAGAACTCATTTGAAGGTTCGCACAAACTAAAAATGACAAGGATTTAAATCTACTAGCACCATTAATGTGTTAGGCCAAACAATTATCAGCCGACCTGTTATATGGTTACGTCGTATCTATTTATAATGTTATCCAATGTCACTTCGAAATTATGTTATTTACGTGTACGTTATAAGTAGCAATATCTGATTGCAATATTTTGAAATATGAAATCTTCCTAAAAAAAATAAAGTGTTTTCGTACAGTTCGTGAGAATTTAGTAACATAATATTCTATGAGCTTTAATGCTCCTTGCTAACTCAATAATGTTAAGGAATGTTAAACTGTATAATACTAGGCTTTGTGCATGTTCAAGATTTAACGCTGCTCTTTTTGTAGACTAAATCACCTGACTTACTAATGGATGGACGTACTAAAATTTACTAATTTCCTAATAACAGCTGGCGATCCATTACACATAATGATGAGTGAGAATATGTTAATAATAGTCTAACCTCACAAAAAAAAACAAACGAATTTAAAGCTAATTCACCGAGCCGTTGTTTTAACATACCAAAATGCAATTACTAGCGTGCATCGGAACTGTGGAGTCTAATTAAAAGCCAATCATGTGCAGCGATTCGTGCTGTAAACTCACACACCGGACGCAATTGAGAGTAGCCGACAAAAAGCACCACTATACACGCACACCATTGTAAACTAAATACTTTCAATTATTCCACACGATTGCACCATTGCGTCAAACATTAGCCCAAAATTTACTTGTAATTAAACAACTGCCTCCGCTGCTGCTGCTGCTGTCTAGCGGTTTTCATTATCAGACGACAATAAACCAAAGCAAAAATGAGATGAGTTGACCTCAAAAATGGGGCATCGCTCGTACCAAAACATTAGTGCTCGAGTCGAAAAGGGAGAAACGCCATCTCGTTTTTTGCAGCGGTCATACCAGTTATGTGTTTAATTTCTTTAACCAACCGACTTTAGACGACTTGAGAGAAAACGATCTGTATTTAATACGATGTGCGCCTGCTGGTTCCCGGCCGTTGTTGGTTGTCAAAATAAAATTAACTATCATTTCATTACCACCACACACACACAGACACATAATGATCAAGCCCAAGTCCCGTGTTTTACCGCCCCAGAAAACCCAGCCGCTTTATGAAAAGCTTCAAACAGAGCATGCCAGAAATGGCGCTGGAAGTTATCAGATGGTCAGAGTTCGACTGTGCCGTGCCAGAATCCCATCAGAATTTCATTGTTATTTTTCAGTTACACGAAAGTTATATTAAATTTTCTCACTCTCGCATCCTTTCCTCCATACCCCGCCCTCCTGCTAGCCCATCTCAGTCCATATCACACAGTAACAACGAAAAAGCTAACTTTTCACTCGTAATGTGTTTTTTTTTCTGTTCCCTTTCTCGGAATTTCCTTCCAACCGCACACGGCGTTGCTTTCTGATACTCATCAGAATCGTTGCCATTTTCTTCCAATCCAACACTGACGACGTCGAAGCCGCGTTTCTCCAGTTTTCGGAAAAGGCCTTAACTTTCTTCGTCAATTGCTTCGGGCTATTGGTTTGTGTTGTGAAACTGTTTCCCCGCACAGTATCGCGCACACACACACACGTGCAGGAGAATATAACAAGAAAACATACTTTTACTTATGTTTCGCCTGTATGAGGTTGTTCGCAAAATGTTGCCCTGAAGAAATGAACTCGACACCAACACAACAACTGAAACCGTAATTCGGAAGGGCGCAGGATATAAACAACTAGCATGGGGCGTGCTGTAGAAAAAAAAGCTAAAACCTTCTTCAATACCAAGCTCTCTTGCTCTCTTGCTCTTGGTAACTTGGAAACAATTGCAACCGAAGAGACGAGACCCTAGTGCATACAGACGCTAAGTTTCCAAACTGTTTTACCAGTGACGGCGAAACACGGGTTCCGATACGGAACAACAACACTTTTCATGTTCCGAAGCCGAAAAACGGCGAATAAATGCAAGTAAAAAGTGCGGTTTACCCGTGTCGAATGCAGCTAGAAGAAACTGTTACATTGAAGCAGAACAATGATGATGTCCAACAAGTCGCGTGCCTCAACTTATTAAGATTTGTTTAGAAAAAAAGATAGTTGACTCCCGAAAGTGAAAAGACGAACTTTTATCTTTCAATCATAACAGAAGCTTTTTCTTTGTGAATTTCTGAACAATTAAGGCTAAATTTCTGTTTAACCAGGAACTCTAACTTCAAAACAATATAACGAATACAAGCATCTAGCATCTAATCCAGCGTAAGTGAGACATCATTAGAGAAGAATTTTACAAAACTATAAATTGATGTCACTAAAGAGTGCTTAATATTGTAAGGATATTTAACAGTGTGACTGTAGTGCATTTGATGTGCTTAACACATCATAAGATTCCAAGATAATCAATCTAGACATAAAATGATATCTTTCGCCAATATTTTATTTAAAAAAAAAACACACACAAAGCACAACAAATTAAACCATAGTTAATAGTAACAATCTGCATCATCGTATAAAGCAATATTGCTCACAATAAATCCAGCACGAAATGACTCATCGAAACCACCATTACTTAAGCACCTTTTACAAACATTCTCATTTCCAATCCATTACAGGCTTACAGGAAGAACAGTCACCATACAACGAGCAGAGAAATTAATTTCCCCGTTCGCGTATTATTGTCCATTGATAGGCAACCATGCACACTTTCTAAACACTTTCGACGACGAAAATTGAAATGATACGCACAGAACCGGCCGGAGAATCGCTAAGAACTTGAGGCTTTGATCTCATCCGGTACGCGAGCTTTTTGGCCGAACGGAGGGGGCGGCACGAATCGGGCAGGCGGGTACATTTTACAACAGATTTCCCTTTCATCTTATCGTTACCCCGGGGGGGTTGGGTTTTTTCTGGGTTGTTGTTTCCCTCTTTGCTTACTTTCAATTCCCGCACAACGGGCCAAAGCACAAGTGCGCTAAGTTTTGAAGATGATGATTTTACTCTTAAAGGTAACTTAAACGTTTCAGCATTTTCATAACATTGAGGTGCACTATGAAGGGGAAGCAGGTGGAGATGGAAATCAGTCTGCAAAGCAGCACGACCGGAAATCGCTCCATTTTCCTGTGCCTGAACCGGCATCCGGTCTCAGGACTCGGGTAGGCTTTATTCCTCGATTTTTTTCTCTTTCTTCGATATGGAATTGAAAACAGTCATGGCATGAAATTGCTTTAAAATATAAAGAACATAGCAAAACCCCGTTGTAGCCTGTCAAGGGCGCCACGATCGAAACGGAAAACTGTGCGGGAAAACTCCCAATGGCAAGCTTACTACTACGTTTCACCATTTTATTGCGACTGCATTACGATTGGTACGATTGGGCGCTAGTGGGGATGGGGATCGTAAAACCTGATGCTAAGAAAAACCCTTCTAATTCACTGCAAACTCATTTTAGCCGACAAGTTTTACCGAGCTGGTGCGCCGTGTCAAACAATCCCATAAATATAAACCAACTAACCAAGGATGCGGTGGTGTGAAGCAGCTTGTTGTAATCTGGAGCAAATTCTTTCGCCGAACAATATTAGGGATAAAGTTAAAAATAAAATTCCCTTTTTTCGGTACCTGCTACCTAACCACGCGATACCGTCGAGATAAGGGCAGAGGCAGAAGATGGAAATCATTTGTTCAAATACGGGTTTTTCCCGGGGGCCCCCGGTGGACCACTCGGAACGTGTGCTTTTGACGCACAGTTTTTCCTTACGCCAAATGCACACCGGAACGTAAGCGGAATCAAATAAAAACAACTTGCATCAAAACAAGCATGACAGCTTATCAGAGACGAGAGCATACCCGGATTATGATCAGTAATAATAGCCCGTGGCACGACACCGACGAACCCGGTGCATGGTCCATTCTCCAATGTGTATGAAATATATTTCTAAACCAAACGCAAAACATCACAGTTTTTCTTTAACAACAATTATAATTGAAACCTAAGTGTAACATTTAATTACACTTCGCTCCAAAGCTCATCCACATGACATTTGCCTCCATACTCTCGGTACACACCTGCGACTGCTGAGCTGTCCAACACGTGAAGCAAATCATCTTGATGGGGCCAGCTGAATCAATAAAATTACCTCCACATATTGGGTGGCCGCTAATGGCCACGCAACATTTGCTCACATGCCCACCGCGAGGCGCACTGGAATTCTATCCGAACCGCACTAACCTCAACACTCTCCCGCCCCGCTCGATAACGGCTCGGTTTGCTGCTAATGGTCTCGATAAATCCGATCTAATTAAGACACACTCTGGGTCCTGGGTGGAAAACCGCAAACGGTGGTAGCCGGAGCATACCGGTTTCGGTGGAAACGTGACGAAAGGTACCGTCCTGCACCCGGATGGTCCGGGTTGGATGGACACACGAGCGGACAGCAGGATCGGTGAAATATTTATTACAGTAATAAGTCCTATCAGTCGTCGTAAATCAGTCCTTCTTCGATCCACACTGGCTGTCGGTGTCGTCTTACCCATCTCAGCTCCCCGGGCTTTCGCTTGCGTTTTCGGCCGGATATCGAATGAATTCGATTAATTATTCCATCGACACCGAAACCCAACCATGCTTGCACCGAGAGACTCGTGATGGGGTTGGTGGTCTCGTCCTTCGATGCGTGCTGATTCATTCAACAGCCCATTGGCACTTTCCGATTCCGACCACAGAAAATCTTATCCGGTGGTGTTTCTTAACCCCGGGTTGGAGTGATGAAAATCAATGCCCGTTGTGTTACCGGGAAGGAAGAAATCTCGTCCCCAATTCGTACGGAAAGCAGAAAGGATTATCAAGCAGAATGTCATACTCCGCCACTAAGGGTGATGAAAATGCATCGCTCTGCTTGAGTGTTTCCACTCGTAAAGGACACTCAAAGGACACAGCGCTACGGGAGGGAAACACCATATGGTGCTAGTATCCCGTTGATTTTGACCGTTGTCAGCTAAAAGACGGCAAAAGGAAACTCAGGAAAACCCAGCAGCGAACACAAACCACACTCACACAATCACACGAAAGGGATTGAATTTCACATCCATCAAATTATACACTGACACACATAAAAGTTTTACCTACAGTAAGCTGTGTTGGTGCACCGAACGAGGAAAGTAAATGCACCACTAGCCTACTTTTCTTCTATCTTGGCACAGTTGCGTTCCTAGCACACTTTTTGAACAAACCGCACACAGCTTCGCACAGGGACAAAACAGCTCAATTTTTGCAGGAGTATTTTCGACTACATTTACCCGATTAAAATAATAAATTCTGAAAAATGGATGCATAATTTTTACTCAACTGGCGCTACTTACAAAACCACAATCTCTCGTACGTTGCTTCCTTGTTTAAGCGCCTTCTAAGGATTTGCCTCTCGCTCGCGCTTTCTCTCGTGCTCTCCTGCGAGCGAGCGATTTACTTGGCTAAAATTATAGTAGCTTTCTGATTGATTTTTAACGCACCACAAATTCTGATTTAAAGCTTCTTTTCTTTTCTTCACACTTCGATAGGCAACACTAAATTTTCCCCAACACTGCTCATACTTCCCTTCGCACCGGAAACTACTGCCCGGTGCCGTTTAAGGGATGAAGGATAGACGGGTGATAAATGGTTAACACTTTTACGCACAGGAACGGTGATGGGTTAGGAATGCAAGGAAACAGGGAAATGCACACTTTTTCATTCCCTTGCTTGATTACGATTGACACACCATTTTTTTTACAATTACAAGCACATTAACTACACAGCACACATCGAGAAACATACATATACACTGCTTATGCAAACTTTATACACACGCACACGTCGTACAAACACACTCTGGTGCTTTTCACCACCACTGCACAGGAAGAAATTGCGGCAAACGAACTTTTCAACCAAGTAACGACCGGGACGATTTGCTGCTTCCGCTGTGGCTGTGGAAATTCGGTAGCCTCCGTTTAACCTTCCTTCTAAAATTCTGCTCTCTAAACTCTAAAAACACACGCGATTTAAAACAACTATTTAGCGACAACGAAAACTAGAGACAATTGTGAGCTGCATTGTATCTGTGATAAGGTTTGAAGAGAAAATAAAAACATTAAAAATGTTGTGTAGCAGTTAAAAAACCTCGTTCAAATTAATATTTTGGGTGGTAGAACTGAATTGCGAAATTTAGCATAAGTCTTGCTGGCAACTTCTGGTAAAACTTGAGCGAGGCACAGATGAGAGAGCGAGAGTGAGTGAGGAAGCATTTTATTCCAAAATAGCGACACAGCAGTACGTTGAAATGCAGGAGTTAAACGATAATTACGAGAAATTATATAGCAACGTAAGCAATAAACCGTAACTTGTATCCTATTAAACTAAATCGTTGATGAATTCACACTCCATAATATGAATTAAATGCAATTTTCCTTGTCGAATTTGCATCAGCGAGTCGCTTACACGGTGCGCCATCTCGCTCTAAACAAATCTTGTTTTGACATTTCCCACATACGGCACTCCCATTAACCACTTGTTTCGGTAGCCGAAAAATGTTAATAAACACGGTTCATCGACGCTTTCCTAGCGAGCTGTGACTGGAATTCGATAAGTTTCTTTCCATCCCATCAAGTTCGTTCCAGAAGAGACAACTTTTCACTAATTGTGCACGTCCCGCACCAGCGAAATGGTACCAGACGCTGCAGAAACATCCCGACACACGCACACACATTTCAAACGGGTGAGAACGACACGAATAACAGCCGCACGGACGTGTTTGTCACTTGCTTTTTACGGTCCAGCAATGGTAATTCGATTACACCGCACATTCCCGGCCAGTACAGCCCAGTTCTTTCACCTGTTTTCACCTGTTTTCTTTCAAGAACGCTCCCGCACAGAACCTGCTGACCGAAATGCGAAACTTCTTCATCGAATTTTATCTGTCAGTTTGGGTAACGTCCGACGCAGACGCTTGACCTTGCAGTCAACTTTGCTCTCTCGCTCGTTTGTTGCCCGTGCGCTCTCGCTCTGCCGACCGTGCACTTGCTCTCGCGAAACGTCTGACGCGTGACGTATCGTTCAAAACGACCGTTGAGAATTCTGACGCACCGTAAAAACCTGTGCGCGTTGGATGCAGGGGTAGATTTCTTTGGAAACAAATTCGAACCGCACCGCAAAACTGAGACACTTCCGTTCACGAGTAAAGTGACCGACAGACTGAGGCGCTCGGTATCACATGATCGAACCTTTTGTGTTCTGCATGGTATGAACGGGATGCACTTCGGATCGGGGCCCGACGGAACCGTACATCCGTTTCGGGACGAGTGTGCGCTTTGTACGCGCCCGTAATCATAGGGGAAGAAATTGTGTGTTTTGAATTGATGAAAATGCTGTCAGTCGAAATGTTGGCGAGCTGTTGCATGTTAAGGGTTTTGGAGGGTAGTGTGCCGATGTTGTTATAAAAAAAACTGAAAATATAAGGTTTACTGTTGATTATATTAATTCATAATCAGATAATGGAATAAGGAATTGTATGTAAGTGTTATAAACTATGCTTCTCGAGTTAGGTGCCTGTCGTTGTAATTATGTGCATCAGTACATCTGTTATTGCCGTTTGGAAGGATTTACACTGTTGTACAAACAGGTCTCAGATCAGATCTCGCAAGACATCCTCACAGTACTTCTTCTTCTTCTTCTTTCCTGGCCTAACGACCTCTTAAGGTCATGCCTGCCATTTCTGGCTTACTAGACTAATTGATACCGCATAGTTGGTTAGTCAATCCTCACTATGGGGGAACGGCCCAGATGAGACTTGAACCCCGGTCCTGCCGTGTGAAGACCGGCGCCGCTGTCGCATCACCACCGGGCTCGCCCCTCACAGCACCCTAACCTTATTTCTTGTAGAAATCATACTTCGAAAAAAAATCACTTGCTGATGTGGCAGAGCACCAAGTTCCTTCAAAACAGCTAGATTAAATACTTCAATAACATCAATAAACCAAAACTTTAGCATTGATAACAAATTTTTTGATCCATGTCTACATTTGACCAATAAAAATTGCAAATCACACATTCCAAAGTAAAAAACTGACAGCATGCTTCTCCTGCGTCCTTAAATTTTCCCCATCAACGAACACAAACGCATGCGTGCCCTTAAGCTTCGGGTCGGGTAAATTCCCCTAGGAAAACCGGAACCCAACACCCGAACATAGGTCATTCTCATTCAACCAGACACCGTCAACGTCGTCATTGTCCTCGCCATTTCGTCAACCGGGGTCACCCGAAGGAATCGCAGTCTTAGGGGAAAGCGAAGCAAAACAAGCGGAAATCAGCACGGCATAACACGCGCAACCCCTGGTCGCTGCACCAATAAAAGCAAAACGCATCATTATCAAAAAGTGAAACCGATGCTGCAGATCCGTGCCGACAGGCTAGAGCGCAACAAGCCGACCGAACGAACCCTCGCAAAGTACAATGACACTTGGGAGGGTTCCTTCGTGCGGGTTGCGTGAGGCGGCATTTTTCGGGGTGCCCTAGCCCGCACGGGAATTGCGTCGCGTGTTTCGAATTGGGAAAAGTGAAATGCGGATCGATGAGGGTTCCTTTACCTTTCGAATTCGGGCGAACAAGTCATCAGCCACTGACTGCTGTGAAGCAGGATGATATTAATTAACTCGTTACTGAGCAGCAGTACAATGCTTGAAACCGGGAAGGGAAAGATGAAAAATTGGTTTGATAGTTTTCGGAGGAAAAGTTTCAACCCTCACTCAATGAGGTAATGACGAGCGGGAGTAAACCGGGAACGAGATGCTACCCCTAATGAGAGTTCCGAATCTCGACATGAGTTTCCACTCCCGGCAGCTGGGTGGAATACAGTCCGCAATTCTGACGTATGGTTAAGGGTGCGAAGGCTGGGTTTCTGGGTAAAAGTTTTTCCTACACTGGTATCCCTTAACGTAAGAAGTGTTGGTTGCGATGCTTTCGGTTGATAAGAGCGAATAGATTCCCATCGACGAAAACCAAACTAACCAAACAGAAAGTAAAGCTGGAACTGGAAGTTATTCTTGACGATTTATCATCCCTCTGCAGCACGGCAAATAGTGACAACTTTAAATCCTTCTCTATCCATCATTGGAATGCAAGTTTTCTCACCCGTCCCACATGGTTAAAAGTGAACAACCGCAATGGAAATTGGAAAGCAAAATAAATAGAGAGTGAGAAAAAAAACACAAAAATATAAAAGGATTGAGAAATCATAATCAAAGGACATAAATTTATCAACGCCACATGCTAACACCTTTCCCGTGCGCGTTATGTGGAAAAGCAAATCGAACGAAAAGAAAGAATAGCGAATAGCGAAAAGCGAAGCAAAACGAAAAAACAACAATTCTACACCACTTCAAAGTTCACACTCGTTCGGTGGCAATCTTCGCCTCGGAATCAGCATTCATTGAACCGTAAGATTGCCGTACCGTGGCTGGCATCGTATCGAGTCGGGCAGTACGGTCGGTCAAATAAATCATTTGGCGTAAAAGTTTGAAAACGCGGTGGCAAATCCAATTCCCCACAATTCTGCAGAATGTCGGTTTCGCTTCGATGCTTTTTTGGATTCGCTTTTCGGCGAATGTTCGCCCTTAATTTAGCTCGTTTCTTCTGTACGTTTTCTCTATAAATATTTTTACCGATATCTACCAAACACAACCCAAACGGAAAGGTCAAATTCCGTCTCAAAGTGAAGGACGGCTAGGAGGAACGCAAATTTTCATAACCACGAAGCAAGGTGACTTGCTTCGTTACATTGACCTCGCACTAAAGCCAGACAAACACTCGAGAGCAGAAAAACGCACCAAGAACTGTGAACCTCGGGGAAAATAAAAAGAAAAACTTCAGACCAGACTAAAACCTAAAACAAAACACCACGTCTGCAGCATCTGTGTGCGATTATTCCGTTCCGATGTTTCCAGGTCACCTCTGCTCGTCTTGCAGTGGGAAAGGAAAATGTAGAATACGATTCCGTTTTGTGGGATTTAGACGTTGTTCTCCCCTGCCCGGGATACAATTCCTTCCGAAAGGTACCATTCTCGATCGAAACGTACTCCACCTTAGTGGTCAAACTTTGGCTCCTTACGCGGGAGTTTCTGTTTCGAGAACGGTTCGTGTGTGCTTGTGTGACAGAATGTCCTACTCGACACGTTTTCCCTCAACCTTCGTTCGGTTTGCTAATCCGTGTGCCAATGCCGTCCCGTGTGACACTTGTGCATCTTCGTTCTCTAATCTTTCTAACCGCCATCTTCCATGACATCATGACGGGCGCACGTATTCTCAAACCATGGCACCGTCGCCAATTAGTACCGTCGGGCGCACAAATCGAGTCAAGGATCTCGCGCGTCTGTCTGGCGCTTCGTGCAGAAACCACTGTCCCGGCCCTCCTTACATAACCATCGTCTCATGCATCGTTTATGGGATCGTTTTTTCGCACTTTCACATCCATCCGTTTTAGCGTCCTTTTTGATCTGTTCTGTCTCGAGAAGCAGCTTCAAACGGGTCTCGAACGGGACGATGCCAGCCGACAAGGACGCTGAGGACGTGTACGTTCTTCTCGTGCCCTTGTCCTTGGGAGAACGTTTCGGGCTGCTCGAAGCATCCTGCCATTCTATCCGGTGCATACACACCAGACTTTTTGGGACGGTTGTGTGTGTGTATGTGTGTGTGTTTTTTTTTCACACAAATCTTATTTATCGCATCACATCCGTTCATTCACCTTCAGGTGATAAGTTCATCACCGTTCAGCACATTGTTCAGCGATTGTGTGTATTCGTGTTGGTGTGCGTGTGTTCGTGCGTCTACTAACTCGTTTTGAGGTAATTGGGTGCATCGGATTGAATTGTTAGCATGCTTTACGCCTTTGCTTCTTTTATCCCGTAACCATCAAATCAAACCAAACCCTGCAGCAAAGTTGGACGAAGATAAATCTCTCGACGCTCATCCCGAGCTTTTTTTTTCATGCGCATCAAGGTAGAAACTTTTGCTGCTTGATAAGGGTGTTTGTGTGTGTGTGTGTGTGTGTGTGTGTGTGTGTGTGTGTGTGTGTGTGTGTGTGTGTGTGTGTGTGTGTGTGTGTGTGTGTGTGTGTGTGTGTCTGTGTTTCTGCAGTTTACGTGTATGGGTGTACGTTGTTTTTTTAGATGGGAAAATATCGACACTGAGGTCGATGCCGTTTTTGCTCCTGGGCTGAGGATAGGACCGAGATGGGAAAAGATCGTGCGGGAAGGCGTTAATTGCGGTGGTGGGATTTTTTGTTTAGCACTCCCTGTAGAGCCATGAGTACGGGTTTCATCGTCCCGGGTGGAGATAGACGTTCTGCACGATGCTCGTGCAGCAGCAGCAGCAGAGAATATTTAATTGAACATTCCACGAATTTTAGGTTGGTGGTTTGGTGGTTGTGTTTTGCTGGGTGGGAAAAGAAAAACGAAAACATAATTGAATGTAGCAAACCATCGAGGAGTCGGTCCCTCGATGGGCGCTGGATGTAGAATATCGTAAGTTAACGATCTAAATGCAACGGTAATGGATAAGGATGGGTTTTTGCGATTGGAACAACTTAATAAACGTGCATTAAAGTTAAAGTGTGGTTCGGAATGAATTTCATAGTGAATTAAAAATGGAGCCCGGAATTAAATGTTATGTTTCTTTGCTAGTTATGATACACGGCTTTCATGTCTATAAGACTTCTAGATACCACATAGTTGGGTAGTCTGTTCTTCACGGGAGAAAGTTTCAGATGGGATGCGAGCTCCGATCCTCTCATGTGAAGACTGGCCTCGTTCGCCCAAGAAATGCTATAATAGAAGATGCTGCTTGTTGCTTACTTACATATAAAGTGCTATAGTCGCATTATCACCCCTAAAAATTTGGCCCTAACTCGCCTCCTTTATCCATGTAGATGGACATTACAAGACCTTACGATGAGGGTAGTCCAGTAAGATTCGCATGACATGACCGGCCAACTGGCGGCCCGGTGGTAGATGCGACAGCGGCGCCGGTCTTCACACGGCAGGACCGGAGTTCAAATCTCATCTGGGCCGCTCTCCCATAGTGAGATCTGACTATCCAACTATGCGGTAACAATAAGTCTAGTAAGCCAGAAATGGCAGGCATGACCTAAGTGGTCGTTAGGCCAACAAAGAAGACCGGCCAACTGGAAGTAGGCGAGCCTGATTCGCTGTAGAATAGAGAAATCATCACGCAGCTCATACAGCTCGTCATTTTAGAGGTTGTAGAGGGATACGAGGCCAACAATCTTTCTAAACATCTTCATCTCGAACGCGGTCAAGAAAGTTTCGTTCGTTTTGAATAGAGTTCATGTCTCAAAGGAATATGTGTATACTGAGACTTTAAATGTCCTACACAATCCGAGCTTTGTACGTCGCGACAGGTATTTGGGATAGAATTTTCTATTCTTTGTCAGTGCCGATTTTTGACTCCAGATGCTATGGAGGACGAAGCGATCAGCTGTATGTGCAACATTCTTCCTTTTTAAATCTGTCCTTCTTAGCAGGGCAGCTGATGGTACCATCATTATTTTGATTTTCAACTTGTTAATCCCGAGGTTTAGTGCCACATTTTCGATCCTTTGGTAAGCGTAATTTCTTATAAATCTGGTAAGCTTAGCCAGGATTCCAGAAGAACTGATTGCGTCGCATAGTTTTATCCTGGCCATATTGTCTTAAGTGAGATTAAAACCGATGGTTTCTCTCTGATAGTTCCTATCCACTTCTTCGATTAACGGGGTCAGTCGGTGTTGGATAACATCGCATTAGCTTATCTCACTCCTTCTGTATCTGTATCCAACTAAAGAAAGACAACAAGGCAAGGAAGCCAAACATGTGAAGACAGATTGATGCAGTAATGTCAAAAAATCAGTTTTTTGAACAAGAATTACGAACAGAAACACAAGCATAAATAATTCAACGTCCTACCAATCACACATCGTGTCCTGTGTTTCAAACTAACTCAAAGGTTCCTACTGTCAAAAGCGCAAATTTGGCCACGTCATGACGCAACTCGCTGCAATCCACTTGGAGCGGTAATGTTCACACCGGCACCACTTCAGGCATGCAGCAACGGTGCACCTAAACGACGCGTTAAGCCATCATTCAAAGGGCACCACAAGAACCGTCATTTGATCGCTCCTTTGCTGTGGCTCCCCCACTAAGGTTACCTTCCGGCGAAGCCCTTCGATTACCGGGCGGTGACTGGTGGCGACTGTGCAGTAAATGGGCTGCATAATAATGCAGTTCATCATCGAGCGCATTCGTCGGTTTCCTGAAAAGCTGAAATGGATTTTCGTGGCATATCATTACCGACCAGCGCTTGACTTTCAATGAGTTCGAACGGGGGGGGGTTCGATGGGTGGTGTTGATGCGGTTGTGCGCTTACGAACAGTTACGAACTAACACGAGGAACATGTTGGCTGGTTGCACCGACAGGTGTGTCACGTAATAAACACTTGGCCACCCGAACACTGCCCACCAACAGTCAATCAGGGTTGGGAAAGTAGAAGTTTCGAGCTCGGTTTTCACTCGCGCTTTGAGGTGATCGTAATCAATATGCTGCGTTAGCGTTGCTTTACCGATAAGTCACGCGGCAGTACCGGGTTTTACCGTTACACGTGATCTAAGCTGGATTGGAATTTGGTCGGATTTTTCCACACTCGGCAAAGAAGGAACGGGAAGCATTGGTGGGACGTGTTCGGAGGGGGTGGTTGTTCTCCACACAGAGGATTAGAGTGCACGTGCAGGCGAATGAATGTGAACACGGTCGGCGTAGTAAATGGAGGTTCTAATCGATCGTTCGGCAGGATTACAACAAGGAAAGCTGTTCCATTTGTGAGTGAATCAATCGTATGTCAAATCCTTTTTCGATGCGTACCATTAGCTTTAGACGGTTAATAGCATCATGGAGCATTGGCAACGCACGTATAGAATATGTAGCATTTCATTCACAATGATTCGTATAACTTTGTGCTATTGGTAAATATTGTGTTCCAACACAAACCGAATCGTTTTATAAAGTTTGGAGTAAAATTATGTCATTCAAATGAATTATTGATTAGGATCTTCTTCTTCTTCTTCTTTCTTATCCGGATCTATAACCTCTGTAGGTCTTGGACTGCTATTTCTAGTTTCTGTGACTTGGTTTTTACCCGTAGCAGAATAGCAGCGTACGGGGAGGCGGTCCGCCGGGACTCGAACCCTGGTCCTGCCGTGTGAAGACCGGCGCCGCTATCGTATATACCACCTCGCCGCCCCTATCTATTGATTAGGATAGATTGGATTAATGCCATTCCTTATGAAAAATTTAACAAAAAATAGGTATGCTGTCGTATCAACATATTTTATTATTGTTTTTCCACAAAAGAGATATAAAATAAAAACAAACAATTAGCATTAAATAAAAAAAATTTGCAAATACGTTGTGTAATACGTTTAAGATTTTAAAAATCTTTAGCAAACCTTCCAAACTTCTCTTCTTCTTCTTCTCTGGCACTACAACCTCTGTAGGTCTTGGCCTGCTAGCAATAGCTAGCTCTCTGTGATTTAGTTATACCCGTAGCTGGATAGTCAGTCCTGCGTACGGGGAGGCGGTCCGCCGGGATTCAAACCCCGGTCCTGCCGTGTGAAGACCGGCGCCGCTATCGGATGCACCACCGGGCCGCCCCTTCCAAACAGTGTCATAAATAAACGGAACCTCGAATTGAACGAAGTATATTTAATAGCGTTACATGTTTTCAACCCACTTTCTTCTTCATACATTGATTTGTTTCGAAGAAGAGAATAACGAAACAGTGTGCTTCGAACCTTCAATCAATAATACCCTTCATGTCCACTTGCTACCACACGATCAGATGCATAGGAGCTGTGCTCGTGGAAGCATTAAAACCATCAAAATAATTACGGGTAATAGCATTAAAAGTAATTTGATTTTTAATGAAGCGTTTCACGGTTCCGCTATCCTGTAGCATAAGGATGATGAGATGGGAGAAAAAATAATGTGCTTGAGGTAAAATGAGAGCAAAAAGAGAGAGAGCGAGGGAGAGAGATTGAGAGAGAAAATATATGAAACAAAATCCAACCTACACAGTATCCAGAACGTCAGGATGGGAAATTCCGAGAAAAGCATGGGAGGCATTTCTGACACGCAGGTTGGCACGAGCGAGCGAACTGTTGGTGGAAGCCAAGAGGGTCGTAATTAAAAGTGCATTAATTGTTGTGCTTTGGGACGCTGGTGAAACGGGAGGAATGCACGGTAAGCGCAGAATATTGACAGTGTTTCAAAATGTGTACAATAAACGTTTGCCGCCCCGGAGCTGATGGGTGTTTGGCGTACCACGAACACGAACTAATAAATTTGTTTTGAAAGTAATAATTCACAACACATGAATATCAGTGTAAATCCTGGAAATTAATGTACGGCAGTGCTAGATGCAAATGGATTAAGCGGGGCAAAACTGCAGCACGGTACAATCCACCAGGCGCCTCCATTTCGCCGTAATGAAAGCTTTGCTGTTCCGTCTGGTTTTGCGTGGAAGTTATGTGCGATTAAAATTAATCTAATGAAGTAGTTTTGCAGACTCTGTTACTAAGAAAATATAATTTCATTAAGAAATGTCTTTTATAAAATGAAAATATTAATAAAATAAGGCTTTTCTTATCCCAAGCCGCGATACGTGCGAGCAATTCGAAGACTATTGAATATTGGAAAATTTAAAAATAATTTTAACAAACTTACCAAAATTTACTGTCTTTGCTTCAGTTTCATTTCACTGTTGGAGTGATTGTTTGTAGTACAATTTTCTAAATTACCAACATAATCACCAGCATACTATACGTGATGCTGTATGTATGGCACGATGCTGCTCTATACGTCGCCGACAGTTGCATTCGATTCGATCGAGAAAAGAGCAACCGAACCGAACAGTTTGTTTTACACAAGGTAAAGCGCAATCAAGCGACGGAAAGAGTTGGGAGAAGATGAATATATTTAATATAAAAGCAATTTCCACTCTATTTTATTTTATCACCATAGTCCAGGCACGGAAGTCCTAAACCGGAACGAAATCATCTCACCTGCACCTTGCGCTGCTGGTGGATAAATTTCCAAGCCGAGAAGAACATCATCACATCGTGCCGGGTGCCGGCAGCCGGGATCGTCGGGTCGGGGCGGTGACCAGACGCTGGCAACCCGGTGACATTAGTGCTCATTCCGGTGTGCCGACGCTGTCGACTCAGACGATCCGAACCACTGTCCTAGGACTAAATGTAAAATGCAAATAGCGCATGTTGTTTTATTTGTATAATTTAATGGCACCGGCCCGGAGCACCTGTTTGTCGTGACGTCAAATGGAGGCAGTGAAAGAAAGGCGAGAAACTTGAGGAAAACTGGCAAAGGGTTTTCAACAGCACGGCAGCAGGTTACACCTTTGCAGTCGGCAAATTGCGACCGGCTGCGGAAATAAGCCATTCCCGATGCTTTATCTAGAGCGTGGGCAAAGGACATTATCCGTCCACGAATGCGGTTCGTAGTGGGGTCGGGTCGGTGGGTGAAACGTGAAAGGAGCTTTATTTTCCAAAGTCTTGGAAAAACTAACACGTGCCCAAACGTGCTTCCGCTTCACTGGCACCACTCGCATTGGAAACTCCAACCAAAAGGACCGTTCAACCCCGAAGATAGCTAACGCTCAGCAGCCATTTGCAATGGTCACGCTCGAAGCCACGTTTGCTGGAGAGGATGGAAATTTATTGCCGGACAATATTTACTTTCCTCGACCGGCGCAACCATCCTTCCACTGGGCGATTGCGATCAAGCTATCGAGATGCGTCAAAGACGGAGATCGAATCGCGCGGTCAACGGATAAACTACGAGCGACAGATTCGCATGCTGGACGACTGGTAATGCGGATGAATACCGAAAGGATGTGCTGTTTGCTATGCTGGAAGATGGGATACATTCGTCCGAAGGTGCTGGACGAATTGCTGGACGATATCGTTTAGGATAATGTTTGTAGCGTGTCATTATGGATGCTAGTGTCGGTTGGAGCGGTTGTAACGGTGGAAATCTGGTGTACCAGATTCCGATAAACTACGGACAACGATTGCTTGCAGCTGTGAGCATTTGAAGGTGGAAGGAAACATTTGCATAAAAACAGTTCATTGTAATTGTTTCTGTTGCACAACACTGTAGGTTGATTGACAGTCGAAGCAGCAACAATGCAACACGAGTGAATTGAGCAATGTATTGTAGGTTTGGCCAGGGTGTGGAAAGGTTTATTTCATTATTGTTTTACTTTTAAATTATTTTAAATTTTTAATTAACTGTCACTGTGGACAGTCATGGGCTAATTATATTTTTAAATGGGTTAATTTTATTTTTTACTGCAACATAAGGCATTTTCTCTGGAACAGGCTAGTTCTAGGTGAAAGGATATTTTGTTATTTGTTAGATGAATGAAAAAACTATCAATGAATCATAAAATGTACCGAAAAATGTCAATAAAACATAATTTGAGAGATTTATTTTCAACTTTTACATAACATACGTTTCAAAATAATTAGAAATGTCACGGTTTCGAATTGAAGGTACTGATCCAGTGGACATCAGTTGCCAGCATGAAGGCATCGGCATCAAATCCTTTTCGCAACATTGCCCTTTATGCAGAACTGAAGAGAAAATCTTCTATGCAAATATGAGTTGCAATTAGTTGCTGAGTGACACTGACGTTTCTCTTTCAATGCAAAGAGTGTACGAATTGCTGGACGATATCGTTTAGGATAATGTTTGTAGCGTGTCATTATGGATGCTAGTGTCGGTTGGAGCGGTTGTAACGGTGGAAATCTGGTGTACCAGATTCCGATAAACTACGGACAACGATTGCTTGCAGCTGTGAGCATTTGAAGGTGGAAGGAAACATTTGCATAAAAACAGTTCATTGTAATTGTTTCTGTTGCACAACACTGTAGGTTGATTGACAGTCGAAGCAGCAACAATGCAACACGAGTGAATTGAGCAATGTATTGTAGGTTTGGCCAGGGTGTGGAAATGTTTATTTCATTATTGTTTTACTTTTAAATTATTTTAAATTTTTAATTAACTGTCACTGTGGACAGTCATGGGCTAATTATATTTTTAAATGGGTTAATTTTATTTTTTACTGCAACATAAGGCATTTTCTCTGGAACAGGCTAGTTCTAGGTGAAAGGATATTTTGTTATTTGTTAGATGAATGAAAAAACTATCAATGAATCATAAAATGTACCGAAAAATGTCAATAAAACATAATTTGAGAGATTTATTTTCAACTTTTACATAACATACGTTTCAAAATAATTAGAAATGTCACGGTTTCGAATTGAAGGTACTGATCCAGTGGACATCAGTTGCCAGCATGAAGGCATCGGCATCAAATCCTTTTCGCAACATTGCCCTTTATGCAGAACTGAAGAGAAAATCTTCTATGCAAATATGAGTTGCAATTAGTTGCTGAGTGACACTGACGTTTCTCTTTCAATGCAAAGAGTGTACGTTTATTAAACTAACAACACACACTCACAAAAGGGACGTAAAGGCTTGTGACATTTAGATACTTCATGGACCTGTCTCTTGTCTTCTGGGATTAACGACCTGTAAGGTACTGCCATCTAATGACTCACTAGATATATTGGTATCACGTTGTTCAATAGTCAATCAGATTCGATTTAAAAATTGTACCAAATCTATCTCCTTGAATGATAAAATTGAATATTCAATCATTAACGGCACGAAAATTGTTGTTCCAAAATGGCTGCTTTTTTTTCAAAAATCAGAGAATCACGGCGCTTTCCTACCTTATACAAGCCATCTTGCGGAAGCTTATTACGGAAACTGCATTGCAACTCCGTCTCTGCGACGGCGAAGTCACGCCTGTTCTCTGAACACCGCCTGTGACTCAAAAGAACGTTGTGAACGTTGTAAACTTGTCTTGTACGAAAATTCGAAGTTCGGTGAAAAAGCTGCGTATTAGTTTATACTGCTCCGATGAAATCTTGGGCATCTACTGCTATCCGATCTAATTTGACACTCGTGGTCACTACGTCTGCTTCAACCATTTCTGCTGAAGACGAGTTATGATGAGTGTGCAACTCCGCTAATGACGTTTCATCGGATGACTGATGTTTTTCAATATTGTTCCTGGACTAACCGCGAATATTCAAAGATCACGTACTTCACAGTTGCTACTACATTCTCGCAGTAAGAACAGGATAGGGTTGAGGTGAATTCCATACGATGCAAGTATTCCCGGAAGAATCCGTTAACTGAGAGCATCTCCTCCTCTACCCCCTGTTGATTCAATGTTCTACATTCGTGATCTTGTTATCGTTATCAAAATACGTGTGCTCTCTGCCCAATGAATCATCTCCTTCAAAGTCTTAACCTACTCCTCACGTTCTCTTCCAGCAGAATTACCATTCTCTTCCAGCGGTAGCTCCATATCGTATCGTAAATGTGCTAAGAATAGGAACATTTGTGCTCGTTGAAACATCCGGCGACATTTGTTAGTCTGTTTCGTAAAAGATACGATAGGCACTGGTACCCTGAACACTTCTATATATGTAATTATTTATTTAATTTGTATTCTCAGGGTTACCATGCCTCCTCTGGCCAACAGCCAAAAAAACTTTAAGGGGTAGATCATCCGGTGCCACTCTCATGACATGCCTAGCCTACCAGAGCCTGATGAATCTGATTCGCTGCACAATGGAGATATTATCGTACAGTTAATAGAGCCTGTAATTGTTTTAACTCCAAAAAACATTTCACACATTCTTCAGAGCATTTTAGATTTTATAGTTTAATACCGTGCCCATGTCTTAAAAGCGTAAATAGGTAGCATGACTAAAAATGTTCAATACAGTCCCAGCTTTGCCCGACATTTCAAAAATTTTGATTGAAGAAGTTTACTCAGGCTGGCACATCAGACCAGTTAAATTTATAGTTGAGCCCTTACGCATTGTGTACATATTTCTTATGAATTTCATATATCCATTAGTAAACATCGATGTTGGCATAGCGTTGGCTGTATGGAGCATTAATTAAACTGCCTTCAATATTTAAATTTAATTATCCGCTCTTACTTTCAGCTGGAAGAAAGTCTTTTAAACCGTGAGAGTTTAATTCATTCAATTAAAAAAAATAGCAAGCAGCATAAAGCCATTCTGTCATTTTTTTTTCTAATTTGAAGATCTCAATTTAAAAAAGCATTGCGATTCAGAATGGTTCCTACACCTTCAGCGCAACACTGAAAACTCAATTTAATTATGTCACTCGTTTACTCATAGCAATGCGCACCAAACAAGTGCCGTAGACAAATAAAACCTCACACTTTTCAAACCCCAAACACGAAGAAGATTCGCTCACTGAAGCCCATCGTCATCATCATCACCATCATTTATTCTTTTAATGAAAGGCTCGTACACTAATTACCAGTTGCCGTGTCGGAGCTAATAAGAAGCGCGCCGACCATTCTCTTGGGTGAAGGCTAGTGAGCCCCGCTAAGTACTAACGTACCGAGACCATACCATTAAGTTGTCACTCGAGTGGAATTGCACGACGTACACGGTACGATACGGCTGACATTTGAACTGCAATTTCCGTTCGGTAGGAAAGGAACCCGGGCATGGAGTTTTTCTGTGTTCCTGCACGAGCCACGTGGCAGGAACACAGTGATACTTGAAGCGGGAATTGTAACAATTTCTCCCCCACAACGTTCCAATGTGCTGGTAGCGGTTGACCTCCTCTTGAGCTGGATAACCTTTGTCTGACCTCAATACAGTGGTGCTTCGCGTTGCATTTTTTGTTGTTGTAGTATCCAGTACCTTCACTCTCGGCAGTGCCACTAATAATATGATCCAAGCGCTATCTTCCACCGTGGGTTTCCCGGCGTACTGGCTCCCGGTTGACCCACTCAACCGAAGCGACTAGCAGCCGGGTCCAGAGTGGTAATATGATACCGATAATACATTTAATGCTATTTTGCACTCGCTTCTCCGACCGTTCACTGGCACGTTTAGTGGGCGTTAGCGTTTGATGTTCCGTCCGACCCACCCCCAGCATAGCGATGGAGTGATTGACGTGCTGCACGAACGCTGACGAAGGCTGTGTGTGTGTGTGTCGGTGGTGGATGGTAGTACTTTGGAAAGAAATTCGATATGACTTTCAAGGCAATTGAATATTCACTCGGTCGATGGTAGGATGGCACGGATTTAATGAGAGTGCTCCTAATTGGCAACAGTTGGCTATCGGAGCTGGGTGGGTTGGGTGATGCATACCGGGGAAGGGGGGAGACGTATAATCAACCGGAAAAACGTTCATTTTCCGGTTCGCTTGTCTCTGCCAGCTGGCTTTAAGGTGAGATCGTTATAATGAATGCTACGTTTCTGGTGATCTTGCGTTTGGGACTAGTACTATGCTTTGGAAGAGATACCTAATTAAATGATGCCATTAACTGGTTAAATGTCAATTTAGTTAGCTTTGATATATACCTGAAAAAAGGAACTTATTGGATAATTCACGTTTGGTAAATAAAATATTAAGGGAGTAGGTCAAAAGTGATTGAAAAATAATATTGATGAAGAAGTTCGTAACGAATTTGTTGTAAGATCATTGAAATAGGATGTAAATTCAACTACTTGACCTCAGATGTGCAGTGTCAAAGCACAGTATCTTCTTCTTTTCTGACACTACAACATCTGTTGGTCTTGGTCTGCTATTTCTAGCTTTCTATGACTTGTTTTTTACCCGTAGCTGAATTATCAGACCTCCGTACGGGGAAGCGGTCGGCCGGGATTTGAGCCCCGGTCCTGCCGTGTGATGGTTTTGATTTTCATTTAACCTTATTATAATGCCCTGTACCGCATTTTCTTAAAGGTTTTGCTCAGAAACTCTAACAAAAATATACATATTTGGTACGCGCTTAGCAAACCAATTGTCAAAATGGTATGTCAGTTCACAAACTTTTCAAAATTATTTATTTGTTTTTGGTGTGACTGCTTGACTGTTTGACAGAATGAGGCCGAAATTTATCAGATTTTGAAGCTTAAGTCATCGTCAGATATAGGGGAGGAGTTGGGTGCAATATTTTCATTGATTGTAGTATGAATTTATGAGATATTTACAAAGTTGAATTTCAAAGCGTCGATTCGTCCGCATACTGAACAGGCAGTAAATGTACGGTTCATTCTTTAAAATAGCTCTCCACGAGCTTCGACACAGCTGGGATGTAGTACGCAAATTGAATAAGAACTTTCCTCCGGAGAGGAGACATAGATGAGATGTCATCGATGTTTTGAGGTTTTTCGCCGTTGGAGCCATATCTGCAGAACGCCTGTGTGGAAAATAAGGGAATGAGGTTATCTATGCCTCTACTTTTGCGTGTTAATTGAAGGAGGGCCACTCACAACATACGTTCCAAATGAAAGAAGTTAATGATATCTCAGTGATATACTCATATCCCTGGCGCAACATACAGAAACTCTTATGAAGGTCTCTCACACAACGAAACTAGACCAAACGCCTAAACTCATTGATAAAAGTGTACCAATTGTGTCCTATTGCTTCGCAACGTAGCCTCTCCACTGTTCTTACTGGAATAGTGAAGGTGTTTTAGAAATATTTAATGCCTCAGCCTTTCCGATATTCAAATTGGCTACGGAGTTAACCATGGCATGGCAGTACCATGGCATTTTTTCCGAAGTGATGGTCACCACCGAGATATTGTCAGTATGTGCGTTGATCAAATCTCGGCCGCCAAATACTGCTTCTAGTCTCACGAAGCGTTTTGATAAGTCCCACCGGATAGGAACTCATCGAGATCATGTAAAGTAAGCGTCGATCTACACGATCAAGTCAAGATAAGTTTACCATACCTCCTTTCTTCCGCAACTAAATCACCCTATCACCTAATGGGCAGAACAGTCTAACAATGTTTGAGACTGTTCAACAAATTTGAGACGATGTTTAACAATCCCCGACATGAGCCTGTAGTCAGAATAAATGGTATGAAAAATAATATTAGATAGGCTCGTCCTGAGTACATGATACAAAAGAAAGTCATTCGAATAGAATCAGCCGTTGAAACATTATGTGACTTTGTTAAATTTATCAATTTTATTTGCTGCTCTTCATACCATAATAAACTTGAACGTTATCTTGCTTAACAGTGTTTGATTTCATTTAGGACATTAAGAGCAGCATTGGGATCAGTTACTGCTTGCAGTAATTCTCAAAGTCTCAAAGTCGTAATCATCTATTATCCTCTCTTCTAGACATACATCTACACAACCTATAGAATCTTTAATGTCTGTTCAGCAGATTAAGTGAGAATTGACGTCTCAAACGCTTTGTTACATTTAAGACGTTCAAAAATGAAAAATATCCTTCGATAACATTTTGTCATTAATTTGTGCCACCAGGAAAGACGCTCGCGACACACTTACAAAATATCTCTCGCATGATGCATTTGCCAATGGCAGCATTCGTAGCGCAGCTCGTCCGAAAACGTTCCCGAACGATACCAAGTTGCGCCTTCCCGGTACAAAACGATAACAAAGACAGTCGCTCTCGGGGTGCTTGTTTCGCGTTTCTTTCTAATTTGTCACGGGATTTCGTGCTTAACCGTTCGTGGCCAACACAGATAGCTCAGTGCGGTGTGGTTTCGCCTAGACAGCTTAGCGTAACCAGGCCAAATCGTACAGCGTACGCGACTCGTCCCCGGATGGGAACAATTTTTCATACTCGTATCGCGAAATGGTTCGGCTTGATTTAAACGATTTTTGCTCTCGCTGAACTTGCTCGCACACGTCACCGTTTGGTGATAATTTTGAACGAAAAAAAAGAAACACGAAAATGCTCAGCACTGAAAGAAGCCATCCATCCTACCGACAGTGACATTTGAACAGGCAGCAAACGGAATTACTGTACGGACGATGAAAACGCGTCGAACCAACGAACCTCTTCATTCATCTCTTGTCTGCCGCTGTGTCTATCGGTAGTGCGGTAGGTGGATGGTTTGGTGTAAGGAAGGGTGGAGCCACATTTCCCAACACCCGTGCGGTGGAATCTTCCCCAAAACGAAATAACGAGATTTGGCCGTCACGAAAGTTATCTTTCATCGAGCAAGACTAATCTTTCGATGGGAAAGACTCTGTTCGTCCTTGTCGCTCGCAGCCGTCTGCCCGGGACGCTCCGTTCGCTATTTCGTGTTCTTCCGGTTTGCTTTTTTGACACCCGCCACGAGTACCTCCGCCATTCCAGCTAGCCGTGTTGCTTTGCGTGGAAAATTCAACGGCAGGAGGAAAGTTTTCGTTGCACGAAATAGCTGTGCAACGGGGGAAAACATCCGTCTCGCGCCTAACTCTGGGCTATCGTTGGCTATCGTGGGTGTCCTTGGGCGGATGTGTTCGGGGCAGGCTTCTCCCACTCTCCGGGACGTTTCAGTCTCCAGGGCCCGAAAGGATAAGGAGGCGAACAAATTACCCGTGGTTTAAAGTGAACAACGAGGCATGACAGTTTTTCCGATTAGAGGACATCCTCTACTTCTCGCTCAACAATGTCCTCAAGAGATGGGAAGGAGGCGACCGTTGACGGATGCCATGAGGAGTTAGGAAGGATCCAACCTTCTTTCGACGTATTATTCGACGCTTTCTTCCTGTTCCACTGGAATGCTATCAAATGGCGAATCGTGTTCTTTTTGTGTGTCGCCGCCAAATTCTACTTTGTTTTGTCTACGAGAGAGCATGAGAATAAAGAAGGACACACAAAAAAATACACCATTGCTTCTTCCTAAATCGATTCCGAGAACTTCGAGCTGCGTTCCGAAAATGGGATACAAAAACTCAGCCGCTGTTCGTGTTCGCGTATTCGCTTCGCTTTTTGCTATTAATCAGTGGATTAAAGTGTGATGAAAAAGCAAATCGCAAAGCATGCCACCACTATTCGGCGCGAGTATGGCACGGATTAGGGAAGTTAATAGGAATTGTGGTAGAAACAACGGTTCGGTATGGCAATCCGCGAACGCCGGAATCGATTGGATAATGGATCGGTGGCTTTAGGAGCGGGTGGCTTAGCATATCGACATTCATCGTTGCTGCTGTACATGGCAAATAAAGATTATAAAAAAAAGCTTGCTCTAGTCCCTCGAGGAGATGGATTCTCTGGAAATCGGGTGTACTTTGGAATATGACGGTGAACAATAAAGTATTCATCGTTTGAAAGGAGAGATTAGTTGTTCTAAATTGGAAAATTTCAATTCCAAAGCAGATTAAAGGTCATCAGATAACCAGGAAAAGTGTTGGATAGTGCTTTACTTGATCATTTGATCTACAGACATTTGGATGAAAAGCGATCACTAGAATGCGTATAAATGCAAGTCATAGATAACTCATCAATTGAACATGAGCGTCAAAGTAATAGTCACTCATTCCGTACACACGAAAATCGGAATGAGTAGACAAACCAGATTA
>KZ062046.1:208639-238078 GCA_002091835.1 Anopheles maculatus | reverse complement strand
TTTCGCATTAGAATATCAACACGCTTCTGTCATCCGACCGCAGGTCTGATGAGAACGAAGGGAAGGCTTAGGACGAGTGGCATCTTTACACAAACTCGCACCACATTTATCGAGCCTTTTCCTTGAGAACGTTAGCAGTGAACGGGCGTTAAAATCCATCCTTGAATAGATCGGATTGCTTTTAAGAGCGTGAATTTTCTTCTCTTTATTCGTCCGCTTGCTTTCATCCATCGAAAGGTGAAAGAAGCTGCCTACCACCCGAAGAAACCCGGTCCATTTTCTTCGCTAAGAATGATTTATTAGCATAGATTCGATGGGACGGCTAAGCGTATTTGGATACCGGTGAGAAGCGAAATTGATTGGGTTAAGATGGGAAATCAAAAGACGGTGCGGTGCGAGTTGAAAAGTGGTCGGGAAGGATGCTTTCGTTACTAGATAATTAGATGCCGTCATGGTTTATGGTTTCGGTCAAGTGCGAATTAGTTGTCTCCCGCGCCAGGATCGAACTGATACGGACGAACTTGCGCCACATCGCTCTTGGTACCATATAACGAGCTTTTCCGGCTAGATCGGACCATTTGCAGCGTTTTTCGCTGATCCTACGATTGTGGAAACTAGGGAATGGGGAAACTGTGCCAAGGGTAATTAACGGGCATGTTGAGCGCCGCATGAAAAACAACCATTCATTATCGAATGTTTCGACAGCGATGTAGTAATTTAAAAATGACTCCCACTAGCGCGACGTGCGGCGGGATTTGGGATCGTTTTTGTTAATTGCCAGAAACAAGCAAGCGGGGCGGTGAAATGTAATTTCCAATTTGGAATGTAATTAGCAGCGACAGCGAGTCCATGACAGAGTGTAGCTTTTGGCGTATTAATCGCATTTACATTCTTTACGGGGTAGTATGCGTAGCAACGG
The DNA here is from genome assembly GCA_002091835.1 of Anopheles maculatus. Taxonomy (NCBI): domain Eukaryota; kingdom Metazoa; phylum Arthropoda; class Insecta; order Diptera; family Culicidae; genus Anopheles; species Anopheles maculatus. The sequence goes on along the minus strand of KZ062046.1, from coordinate 237,159 downwards.
CAAACACAATTATAGCACATTGTTTAGAATTATGAGATTATGGTGATTTGACATTCTTTTAGATTCAAGCTTTAAGTTTTACTATGATTTTAAGCCATCTTGTGTTAAACAGTCAAGCAAATTACACTAGTAAACTCACCTCGAAGCGTTTGACAACTGGCATGTCATTTTGACAGTTGGTTCGCTAAGGGCTATACGTCATCACGACATGCATCCTGCCTTAGTCATGTACACTATATATAATCGTGTTTTAAGTTAAAAAAAAACCATCCACGTGTTCCATTTAACCCAATTGTTTGCATTTTTTCCCTACGAAAAACCCGGTAATCATGCTCTCCAAGCCACAAACTACCAGGCGTCTCCATGAGCTTTAGAATTTGTCAATTTTACTTATAATTTTGTAAGTTCCTTGTTCTTTAGCAATAAATATTAAATCTGAATTTATTGGGCCTTGCTTTGTACATTTTATCGTCAAGATTAACGTATGCTTTTCACACCATCGTTGTTTTTAATGCTCACTTAACCTGTGCCTAATAACAAGCGCTGATACAATCGCTACAGAAAAATCTTTTTAATTATTCAATTTGCTTAATACCATCCCAGCAGTGCTTGGTGATTGTGAAACGATGAAAGACGATGTAATTTCATTCTCAAAACATTATTATTGCATTATTAATGCACTTAACGCTGTTAGCCACTTGCACCGTCGGAACGCCTTACGGGCTTGCACACAACAAATGAAAGCGATTTGCCATAAAATAATTAGTTTCTCTTTCTTGTGAGAACATCTGAGTTCGATGGCGTTTCATGAGTTGCAACCATACGTGTTGTTGTTTATACAAGCTGGAGCGCTGTTTCAATTGGATTTTAATTTGATTGTGTAGCTTATTTTATGCAATAGCTCTTACCAAGCCTCACAGAAGTAATGGTAGCTCGTGGTGGAAAGCATTAAACGTTTGAAGCTCAAAGATACGAAACATGCTTTAAATCTGTTTAGAAGTTCATTGATACAAAACCCACTAGAAATGTTTATATTTTTAAACATCAATTTGAGCTACCGGTGACCCTCGTACACCATATCACCATAACGCCCCCGAACAGCTTTACGATCAGCACAGGTGATTTAAAAAATTGCTTCATCATGAAAATGCTAAATCGTATTACCTAACCAATCAGCTGACAGGGTGCCCTCCGCCCGGGATAAGCTCACAAGACACATCGCGCTGCAAAGTAGGACAGTATCCATGCAAAACCATCCACAGGAACGCACCGACGGACGGACTTCACGCTGCCAGAATGTCTGACAACAACAACAGGGGTGGCAGCAGCAGAAGCAGCAAAAAAAAAGCAATTTCCATCAACCATCCATCAAGGTACTGTTCCGTACCAATTGGTGCTGCTGTCGAGCGCATCGCCCATGCCAGCCAGACGGACAGACACGCGTGCACGGGACTCCGGAATATCTGGCCGGAATGATCTCGTGGCCAGTGGGAATGTCATTTACGTATCGCCCCGAAGCGACGTAGCACTGACGCTACAGTACCGGTGTGAGCAAAAATACATACACAATTTTATCGAAACGAGCTGGCTGGTCCGCTAGTCGAGAGTTTTAGAGATGTACCGGCTAATACGCAAGGAACGTCGGGAAAATCATCAACCTAATGACACTGAGGCCGTGAGTTGCTGGAGACGGGGAAAATGAAAAATCTGGTGTAGTGTTGGTTTCTTTTTTCTATAATACGAAGACTTTAAGCGAGGAAGTGGTTCACAATTGCAATATCATGCGATCTATTCGTTTCTTTCTTACCAGCCATCTTAGCTTTCCTGCCTGTGTCTTGGCTATGTCAACGCTAGTTAGTGGGCAGAGTAATTGAACCATAAAATTTAACGTTATGATTGGAACGGCTAGTCATTCTCGTTTACAGCCATACGGCTTATGACTGGAATGAAAACTCTACCCAAAACAATCTATGTTATGAGTTAAATAAATTATTTAAAGATTCTAATTGTACATCGTTTCAAGCAAGCTCCAATAGTAGTTGCATTTGCAGCACACGATTTAAAAATTTACAAGTGAAAAGCTTGATTCTGTTTCGAACAGGAAGCAACCCGTCCGGGAGCTTTTCTGTACAGCACAGCAATTAAATTACCGTCGCCAAGATGGCACCGGTCACCATGACCACGGTTAAATCAGCCATCAAACCGATCAAGCTGATGGAAATAGCTACCACGTCGCTTCCTTTCCGCACTCTTATTTGTGTTCTCTCAGCTCAGGAAAATTAAATGCAAAAAAGCAATCAACAAACCGAACGGAACTGCACGTTCACCAGAAGCAGCAAAAGAACCGACACGAAATGAACGATGGCACGGAGAACGTTTTTAATTTTCATTATCTTCCTTAACGGTTGCAACTTTATCGTTCAGTCACCGGTTTTTGTCCCATTACCACAACCGCAACCGAGCGACAAACAAATCGGGCGGGAAAAGCTTTAACAATAAAGGGCACAAAATAGAGCATACCGTTTGTTTTTGTTTTTTGGAAGGTTAAAGATTAAAGTGGCGAAGAATGCAAGTAGAAAGTAGAGAAAGTTTGCCCTAATTGCTTTAAATTAAGTGCAGTTCACTGCAAAGATAGTAGTGGGGAAAGTAAAACATGGCGCCCCCATATGGTGCAGAGCAGATTTATTACGCTTATCTGGCATTTTGGACTGAAGTAGAGCAATTTTCTCTCACACTATGTGTAGTGCGCGTGGAAAAGAAAAAAAAAGTTCCAACGAAAGTATTCGTACCGAAGCGTGCACTAAAGTTTGATGCACTTTGGCTTATGATGCAGGAGGAAACTTAAATTCATTTTCGTACAGGGAAAAACTAATGCAAAAGGAGCTTCTTTGAGCATAAGAGTTCCATAAAGTCATTTGTATTTGCATTAAATATGAATATTAAAACATGTAAAACATGCACATTCAGACTTATTGTTGATTAAGAATGTATGCATTGTCTTTAAATTACGCCAAAGAAACTTAAATATAGAAAAAGATGATGGTTTTAATTGAATATTTTGCTCAATGCGTATTAAACTAATTCTGTCATCACTATTTTACTCGCTCAAATCTTATTTACTATCAAACAGAAATCATAACCATCATGCAATTGTGGTTATTTAGACCTTAATCAACAATCCCTAACCACAACATCACTGACATAACCACTTGTAATAAACCTCGAGAGTTTTTTTAGTGTCCTCACAATTTATACCTACATAACACACATCGGATAATGTCCGAACCGTGAAGGAAAAAATCATGACCCAACACTCAACACAACCACATGACGGTGGTTGGTCGTTGATTGGATAATTATGCTGGTGTGATTTCGTTGTAAATGTGTGTTCATGGTCTATTCTCCATTGTTTTTTCTAGATCCTGCTGAGCGATCCAATTTATCCCATCATCAGGACTTCCATACTAGGGACTCAGTTTCTCTCTGTAGCTACCAACAAGCTATTGAGATAGTAACACACTAAAACTGGTTAGTGGAAAGGCTAGCCCAATGTCCTTTATGCTGGAATGACGTGCTGCAATCGATTGTGTGGAAGGTGTCCATGGGAGATGATTGCATATTTGCATGAAATTGCATTTTTTTCATGTTGCCTGCCACCGATGCTGTGATTGATGGACAGGGAGTAAGCTTTTGTGCGATAAATACTTGGAACAGTATGCATACAGGGTATAGCGAGGAGATAAAAGAAGCTCTTTGTGCTAGCTCAATTTAAAATAAATTAACTGAAGAACGAACAAAAGGATCAACATACAATGCCGAGGGATTCTGCTTCAATGTGTCTTTAGTTTTCTTTTGACAGCATTAATGAGAAATTTAATATTATATTGTCTTTTATGCTCGCATACATTATTTAAAAAAAGCAAAGAACACCCACCCTGAAACCCACTTATGTTTCATTAATTACACACAAAGGATACCATTTCATGTGTTCCTTTGCCCAAACTAGCTAGAACACAGCTCGACCCAACGCTTCATACCCAACACGACAGGCAGCAAATTACTTCCGACGATGGCAAATTATGCATCATCACGCACACCACCAGCGCCCGGTTGCAAAGATAGTGTAGTATGTTGCACTTTTGATGTGTTTCACAGCGGGAACCCCTTGGCGGATCAAACGAAACATCCCGGCTGCACTTAAACATGCCGGCTGCAATGCAACAAATCCGCTCCGGAACATGAAACAACAAGAAATCCCCCGTGATGAAGGTGAAGTAATTACTCAACACAGCAGCACCGCTACACACGAGTGCGAAGCAAAGAATCCAGCGAAAAAAAAACACCCCATATTAGAGATGAGAATAGCTGCTCTTTTTAAAGATTCGATTCATTTTGTCAACTCTTTTGAGCGTTGTTTTAATAACAACTCCGTGATTCGAGTTTTCAAACAAATTTAAAGCCCTTTTTGAAGAGTTGATTCAATGCATTCATTAGAACGATTTAAGTCACTCACCTGTTCTTACTCAGTGTGCACCACACTACTACATATCTTCGTGTTTCTACTGTCTCAGATAACACCGGAGGGCCTTTTCCGGCAGAAGCTTTCGCCGGAAGCTCCAGACAGCGTCCCGGATTGTTTCGTTTCTAATCTTCCGGCATCGCACGGGTACGACATTCCAACGCCCTTTTTGACACAAGCAGCGTACGTTGGTCAAACCGATCCATCATGCGAACGTGGCTTCCGTGCACCACGGACGCTTCGGAATAAGTTAGGTGCCACATAGACACATACGTTCGTTTCTTTTATCATTCACATGTAACCGAATACGGACCAAAAACCATATTTCATCAACTGCACGAATACCCATAAGTACTCATGAGGAGAGACAGAGAGAGAGAGAGAGAGAAAGAGCGAGGACTGAAAAGTTGGAAACTCAACGAGAATGGCCGATGATAAATTGACCACTCGAATGAATTATAAATTATTTATCGTTCATTTCTAGTAACTTCATCCGAGGTGTGGGGTGGCGTCGAGGTACTAAGAGGATCCAACGAGGAGAAACGAGTTTGTTGGCAGTAGTTCGTAATAAATTCATCATATTCTGGCCCGACATACTGTGTGTGTATCGTCGTCCGCTTGTGTCTGGTCGTTGGTTTTGCTGTGATCTGCGAAACTGTTGTCATGCTGTCCGCTGTGGCTTGATGCAGCAGCACACGTCAAAATGTTGTCAGCAAGTGACAGCAATTGTAACCGTTAGTTGTAGCTGTAATTGGAGAGACAAGAGAGGGAGAGAGAAAGAGTCTGTGTACGTGTAAAATGAGTAGCGGTTTACAGAGGATTTACATACATAATCATTTATCACAATTGATTCGTCACTGTGGAAGGTAGAAAATAGTTATTTTCATTAACATTTTCGAACGAATGCATGAAGATGGAACTCTGAGATCTGCGATCGGAGATCTAGGATCCGAGAATCGGGATATGAGATCCGGCCTCTGCAATCCAGGATCGTGGGTTAGCGATCCAAGGATTCGGTGTTCGAGACCTTAAATCTAGGATCTGGGATCTGAAATATGATATCTTGAATCTAGGATCTTGAAGGAAGGATATGCGATCTGTGATCTACAATCTGGAACCTAGGATCTGGGATCTGGGATCTGGTATCTTGAATCCCGGATCTTGGGGCTAGGATCTGGGATCTGAAATCTGGGATATAGGATTCGGGAGCTGGGAACTTGAATCTATGATAAGGAATCCGGGAACTGAGATCTAGGTCCAGGGATCTGAGATCTGGACTCAGAACCATTCCATAGAAAATTTCCTATTCTGCTAAATATCTGAGCAATGTCACAGTTGCGTGCTCCCCAAACCTTACCTATGTTTAAACTTTGGAACCTTACTATATGTTTAAAACTTTGAATCACAAGATTCCAGTTTTGCGATATTGAAAATAATATACCAAGTATTCGGTTCACTGTCGGAACCATGGGACGTTGAAATGATTGTTTGCAGTATTTATGACAATGTCTAAAGCAACGGTCTTGTCTACGTTTAACTTCGCACCGAAGGATAATCGGAATGCCTCAAACATCACTCTCATTTCTTCCAGTTAGAAAGGGGAAGTGGTCAACACCGAGATATCGTCCGCATATGCAATGACCTGATCATCCTGATCACAGTATACACTTTCTAATCTAGTGATGAGAGGAAGGATGTACAGGACAAATAGGTGCATTGAAACATGGGTCACCTTGGCGGACAGAACTTTGGCCGGGAAAGGGAGTGAAAAGAATACAATTTACAAGGATTTGGGAAGAAGATTGCTCATCAACTATATTTAGAAGTCTCACTAGTCCAGAGTTAAAGTCCAACGAGCTTATAGTGGTAAGCAGAAAATTTCTGTCAGCTCGATCAAATGTATCGGACAGATGAAAAGGAGCTTCCGTCTTTGGACACATTGATTTATCCAATTTGAGGCTGACATTCACTGGAGTCGCCACTGGATTCGCATCTTTCAATCCAAAACGTCGAACGATATCTTCGATGTACACTTGCTGGTCTAAGGATAGTGTTCCTGCATATCGATCCCTCTTTATTCGAACACCTAGGCAATGTGATGCCATTCCTAAATCCTTCATTTTGAATCGCTGCATCAAAAATTTCTTCAAGTGTTTCTTCAATCGATCATCATTCGTAAAAATTAATAGGTCATCAACATACACTGTCACAAACAACATTTTCGCTCCATCCATCATCCAATACAGGCATGTGTCCACATTCGATCTTTTCAGGCCAAATTCACGTAAAACTTCATTTAGTTTTGCATTCCATACCCTACTTGATTGCTTCAAACCGTATAACGCCTTTTTTAGTTGGCATACTTTGCCATTAGCAACTGCAAATCCTTCGGGTTGATTCATGTAAATTTGTTCATCATCTAGTTCACCTTGTAAAAATGCGGTAACCACATCCATCTGGTCTACATCCATATCGAACTTCGTTGCCACTGCCATCAGATATCGGATTGTTGAATATCGCACCACAGGAGCATACACTTCATCATAGTCAATACCAGGCTTCTGTGAACATCCTTTTACAACTAACCTTGCTTTGTATCTTTTCACTTTGCCATCTGGTCCTCTCTTGATAGCAAAAACCCACTTGTTACGAATAGATTTTCGACCTTCAGGTAGATTGGTGATTGTCCACGTCTTGTTCTCATACAGAGACGCCATCTCCAGTTTCATGGCTTCGATCCAGCGTTCACGATCTGGTCGCTGGATAGCTTCCTCATAACTCTGAGGTATGTCTTCTATATCGGACGACTGAGAACAAATGGTATTATAACTGACATAATCACCATACCTGTTAGGAGTCGAACGCTCTCGACCGCTTCGCCGCAGCTGACTTTGCATCTCTTCAGCAGGTGCACCATGTTGCATTGATTCTTCACAAGTGTTTTCAACTTCAATCGGAACTTCAATCGGCATCACCGTATCTTCCGTGATCAACTCCATGAATTCCACTGGTTGCACACTATGAGAATATTCTGGTTTTGATTCTTCGCTAATCACCACAACATCACGGCTAACATCGAACTTATTCTTTTCTGGATAATACACTCGATATCCTTTCGTGTCTTCACAATATCCAACTAGAATTCCTCGCTTTGCTTTCGGATCAAACTTCTTCCGCTTGACCTTCGGTATATGAATCATCACAGTCGATCCAAATACTTTTAAGTGCTTCAAAGCAGGTTTCTTTCCAGTCCAAACTTCTTCAGGCGTCTTATCTTCAATAGCTCTTGTCGGCGAACGATTCACTAAATATGCCGCCGTTGATATCGCTTCTGCCCAAAATTCTTTTCCCATTTGGGCATCATTCAGCATACATCGAGCCTTTTCTACCAGGGTTCTGTTCATCCGTTCCGCCGTTCCATTTTGCTCTGGCGTATATGGACAGGTCTTTTGATGGCGTATACCGTTCATTTCTAACAATCGTCGAAATTCATCCGAAACATATTCTCTTCCGTTGTCCGTTCTTAAAATTTTCAACTTCTTACCCGTCTGCCGTTCTGCTTTCGCTTGAAATAGCTTGAATGCGTTCAGTACTTCGTCCTTAGATTTCAAGAAATACACTGCAACTCGCTTGCTTGCATCATCTACGAACGTGACAAAGTATCTACTGCCACCTATCGATGAAACTTCAACTGGTCCACACAGATCTGAATGCACTAACTCCAGCAATTCCGATGTCTTCGAATTACTCCTAGGAAATGGTTTTCGCGCTAGCTTTCCTTTCAAACAAGATGTACATTCAGCCAGTTTCTCTGCTTTAAAATCAACGTCATGAGACACATCTTTGATTTTCTTCAAGCTCGATATGTTCAAATGGCCCATCCTTCTATGCCATAGTTTGGTATCGTTCATTAAAAACGTCCGCTGCGGTTGGTTGACTCGATACAGTCCGCCTTCTTCCTTGCCAGAAAAAACCAACTCGCCTTTTTGATCAAACACTTCACATTTTTCGGCCGTGAAAACTATCGTGTTGCCTTTCTTGCAAATTGTACTCACTGACAACAGGTTCGTTACCAAATCCGGAATCTTCAGCACCTCTCGCACATTGATTCTACCATCTTGAATTCTTAAATCAACCGTGCCTCGTGCCAAAGCTTTCATGCCGCTATTGTTCGCAGTTCCAACCGTATGCACCACCTTTTTCTCATCGATGAAATTCTGATTCGGTCTGGCCATATGACACGTGGCACCCGAATCGAAATACCACGAATCAGCATCAAAATCTCCGGTCGCGATTGTACGTGATAATGCGTTAAAATTTCTTCTATTTTCTTCGCCACGACGAGGACACTTCGCTGCAAAATGCCCAGGTTTGTGGCATTTGTAGCAAATCTTCTCTGCTTTCTTTTTGAAGCTTAATTTACCTTTATTCGGTCCACGCGTGTACAATGCGCCATCTTCATTGTTGCTTTCAGGTCTTGGCTCAATTCTCACGTCTTGAAGTATTTTCGCTTTCACAGCATCAGACGACAGTTTCGCCCCTGATGCCTCCAACCCCATGATCATCGGATCATAGTAGGCTGGTAGACCCATCAATAGCAAAGCAACTATCCATGAATCGTCGATCTTGAATCCAATTGACGCAAGTTTGTGGCTGGTTGACATTAATTCGTCCACGTATTCTTCAACGCTTCCACTGGTGGCCAAACGTATGCTTGTTAATTTTCGAAGGAGTCCAATTTTTCTGTTCAAGCCATTGTCTTGAAACGCTGTTGCCAACTTATTCCATGCTATCGCAGCATCCTCTGAATCCTGAACAAGACTGTAATTATACGTCTCCAGGCTAAGGCAGATCGTTGCCAACGCACGCCTTTTCACTTCCAGTGACACAGTTTCGCCTGCAGCGGGTTCCACGGCACTCCAGCATCCTTCACGGATCAGGATCATCCGCATCGCAAATGCCCAAGAAGCATAGTTCTCTCTTCCCTTCAACCTTTCCAAGGCCGGCATCGCAAAGGCTCCTGTCGTTAATCGAACGCTTCTAGGTTCAAATTGACTGCCTTGTCCATCGCCTGGTTGAATTCTGGGATTGCTTCCAACTGGTGTCATCTTGAATATCTTCTGAAAACTATTTCGATAAATATCTTCTAGGTCTTGATCACCTTTGTAGAACCTTCTGGGCTGAACCTTCTGGACAAAATCTTCTGGGCAGAACCTGGGCCCATAACCTCTTAGCAGAGTTGTTGCACAGAAACTAAACTTCTTTATTGAAGTTACACTATATATATACAGCCGATTACAATGGCTACTACAATTCATTCCGTATGAATCGTGTATTACAGGCTACTACGTTTCACAAGATCTGATATCTGGGATACAGGACCTGGAATCTAGGAACTGAGATCTGGAATCTGGAACATGGAATCCAAATTCTGGGAACCATGAAGCTGGAATTCTATAGATCTGAACTCAATATTAATAGAAATTTCTGTTACGAGCTAGCAAAATATTGTTACATTGTCCGTGTATGATCCGATGTATCGAATGACAAGAGTAAGTAAGACATAGCTCAAGACTCAACAACAGTCACGTTCCACTAACAATCATCTTGGCTCGTGTACAACGGACAGTGACCAGGCGCCTCCATCGTACGTGAAAAGTTTCACCACGCTTGTCCAGCACGCTCATCGTCTCACTACGCCCAGGCGCTGTATCGCAGTATGAAACAAGATATTTTGCATAACCAACTATCCACCGAGTGGATCGTTTGCCTGCAAGCATTCAATTTCAACCAGCACATCGTAATCATTCCCCGGCCCGATGGAAGATTGAATGGAAGCGAAATTCTCGTGCACTACAAGCGCCACATCGATGCAATCCAACCGTCCCAATCGTCTTTCAGCTCGTGCAGGATTCGGGGGGAATCCCATGGTACGTTAACTAAAAATCGCTGTCTTCTCGAAACGACATCACGCATCGGTCTGCCTTGCCGTAAGGATACGGTCGTAAATCTTGCGTGATGACGAGTAGTGGAAGCGGACACCACTCAAATAAGTTTTGCTACGGTTGATGGTAAGATTTGCATACCAGCGGGCGATGTGGAAGAATTTTAGTACGCCTTTGTAACGGTTCCAAATGGGTTCAGAATAGCACGGACAACAGTAACACAAACAAGATTCGAGAATTCTTAAATTGCCCACAATAAAAAAAGTTTTGAAGGATTCACCATTAAAAAAATATTATTGTTTAAGTGAAATTCGAACTACATAATATAATTGTTGCCATTAAAATGCAGCGTGCCAGCCATGTGTTGAGTGATGCATTCATTATCCGCATTTACTTAACACTATACGTATCAACGCTCCGTTTGATGGTAACGCTCAAACTGCACCAATCTCCAGCCAGCCAAACTTAATGGAACGAATGGTAAGGTAAGCTTCCCATCTAAATGCTTCACCAACCGGGGGGTATTGGGTTTTATGGTTCCACTTGGAGTGTGCCTGATACGTGTACGCGAAAATCCCCAAGCTTCACGTAAATGGTAACGCGTGTGTGGCGCAAAGCACGCTAAAGCTCCCTGCAGACAAATGTAGCATCATTTTTCTTCCTTCACCGGCGCTCTGTTCTAAAGCTTTCTTCCCAACCACTCGCTAACCACCAACGAGGGACCTCGAGTAAGCATCGCGTCGCTTCTTATGTCCTGTCCGCACAACGAACGAGCAGAGTCCTCCACGTCCCTTGTGCCGTGCGGAGATGCTCTGGCGGGTTTTTTATTCTTCGAAGTATTTCCGAGCAAATTCCCTGCGTCGCCGTGATGTCGTCGTTGGCTGCGATGCGATTAATGTTGCTGCTGCTTTTCCCGCTTGGCGACGTTCCGAGACGATAATGACGAAGCACCGCAAATACGCCGCTGGAGACAACGAGCGCACCACCGTTGACTTGACGAAACATACTGAAGAAAGCTTACTTGCACCACAGGCCACCAGGGAGAGATGGGTGGGAAGAAGGTGTGTGCGCCGTGTGTGGAAACTGCTTCCCGCGGAGCGAACGTTGTGGGCATCGTGGAAGGATGGAATCTTTGGTTTTTGGGAAAACTAAATAAATTCCATCCCGTAGGATTCGGTCCCGTCGGTTGAAATTGTTGTTGCCGCACTGCCGGTCTTCCCACACACCCGCCCCACTTAACCAGCGACCGGGTCGTAACGATAACGATGTTGATGAAAATGTTTGTAAGCCACAGGGTACCCCACAGTGTGTGTATGTGTGTTTCGTAAATTCCACCGTGGCATCTTGAGGTTGCCCGCGAGCGTCGGTGGCACAAGCGTGCTGGAGAGCGTGTACGTGTCCGTGTATCGCAGCCTGTATCGCAATGCTGCACACTTAAATTAATTACATTTTATTTTGAGCAGTGGTTGATGAGTGCTTTCCGGGGAACAAAAGAACATGCCGACATGACGAGTGTGCCGTCTGCACTGGCACAGCGAACGGTTGGTGCACACGTTAAACGTCAGGATTGTCGGGCAGAATGCAACGTGTGCATCAATCAATGAGGTGAACACAATCGGAAGGGTTTTTTTTTCATTACAACATGGTCAAGAGTTGCGTTACGCAGTATTCGTCAATTAAAATTCATCATTATTTGCTGTGAAGGGTCGAAGATTGAAGTGAACAGTGATGAGTATTGGAGTGAATTGGGGTTTTAATTAAAACAGAATACAAGAACTTGGCACGTAGCTGCCAAGATATTTGGTATTTGGAGATATTTTGGCTGTTCTGACACGAAATTCGAAATTCTAGATGTTGCAGACTTAAAGAGGGTACTTCTAGCTTTGGGACTACTTTTCGTACGAAGAGCGTGTTGTTATGTGCACTTTAATGTTTATATCGGACAGGGTAAAGGGCACGTTAGTGGGCCTCAACCGACCCTACAAAGCACACGACCGAGGCACTCCGCTTGCGACAGCCACTACTGCCTCATAACAATCACAAATGATGTTACCATGCCGCTTTTCTGTGCATAATTATCAGTTAACTTTGTTTGTCGTTTCATTATAAAATAAATGCTCTAGTACACAGACAATGCACATATGACAAACAACACTCAACTCAAGAATCAATAAATAATTAGCTTCAATTTGTTAGAATCAGTGCATTAACTACGAGCAAAACTATTCCGTCCAATTAAGTGCAATTTATGATTTATTATCCTCCCCCTTCCAGGCATTTACTTTCTGCATTTATTCCTAATTGCACCTAGCTATCGCACCAATGTGCGGTCACATCCCGCACACCCGTATTCATCGCAATTATGAAAACATTTGCATAATGATGTAATGATTATTTAATTTAGCACCTCACGATACCTTTCCATCGATACAGCAACTAACAAAAAACGAAACAAACGTTAAAAATAAAACGAAACGCTTATTACTGATTCCGGCGTAAACTGTGACATTACACGAATCTCTAATGCAATGCAGATAAATTAACAAATGCATGTAGAATCATACCAATTAACGATGGATTTTGGTGGGTCAGCTGTGTGAAAATTCAATTTCAAACAGCGTCCCTATCACGGGTTGCATTCAGCATCAGCTAGTAAACACAATTCCGTACCCATTCAAGCATCACAGGCAATAAGTCAGCCTTAGGGTAGGAACACTTGGCAGGAAACGAAGGGAAAGCTTTCCAACCGAAGCAGGGAAATTGGCTACCAATCGAACCGAGAAATGATGGTCGGAATCTAGGGTAGATAGATGGTTTGGTATGCATTAGAAGCACCTGGTAGGTGCAATATTGTGATCGGTACTGTTTGTTGTATTGATGCTTTTTCGTACAACCTGCGAAGCCTTACTGCCACGGGGCTCTTGGTATGTAAATTGCGAATGATAATAATATTAATAACATCGTTTCAATCTCCCTGCTCGGTTGGGGAGCAAATTCTTGCTTGCGAGTGTAAATAGATGCAATAGATTCTGACCGGATGTGTTGAATAATGCTCCACGCATCGACGTTATTGATAGGCTGAAAGCTTTTGTTTGTGTAGTCACACTGTCACATAAAACTCGATTACCTTCCATTCATTACTATGCAAATGGACGAAAGTACAAGGCAGGATATGCGGGTTAATATTTTGTTTTAGTCCATTTTATTCTACATTACTACCGCTTTATCATTCCACATTTTCTAGCTCAGTAGAGAGCGACTGTTCTAGCAAGAATATGACACAGTTTTAACCACAATTTTCAACTCTTCACTACATCTCGGTCTCGGTGTTCCGTTGCTGTGGGAACATAATTCGATTTTTCGATTCGTCAAACCAGTTTCCGCTTTACGGCAATCCCAAGGGAAGCTTGTGCTCTCGGTGCCACGATTATGGTGATTGTATTTGCAGTGCAGTGTGCAGTTCATCGTGGCGTACTGACGCTTTAATTGAGTTTACACCACGCGAGCTCGGACAACATTGCGCCTGCTGTGTGTGTTTCGCTTTAAATAGGCCACCGAAAAACAGCCGATTTATGGTTGAAACACTAATTATAGCATCCGGCACGTCCGGACTTTCCAAAAAAGCAGCCGGAACACGCGGAAAGCGTTAAAATCGTTTTAAATGCACCTGAACGCACACAACATTTTAAATAAACATTGCACCGATGAAGCTCATTAGCCGGGCGAGTGTGATGAGTGCTGTCACAGTACACCGTAACTACAACGGGTGTGACAACTTTTCACGTAAAACAGACGAACCATTGCTGGTAATGAAATGATGACATTGTTGGCACCCGTCCCAACTGGTCTGGATTGATTTTGGAGCGTCCAGACAGAACTGGCACATCAATCGAAATTGGAATTGGTGAATAATTTTTATGAATATGTGTGCGTTAAAGCGAGTGTTTGTCTTTGCCGTCTTTTCTGTGTACTGTTGATCTAGTGATGCATCTAGTTGCGCCATCGCAATACAATCATGGGAATGGCCAAGTGTTGGAAACGGTCTGTGTCAACATGCTCGTGTTGCCTAAAAGCTGTGTAAATATTTCCCCACCAAAAACACTTAGAACTCTGTAGCAAGTGTAGGCCACCGTGTGTGATTTTTTGTTGTTGTGTCTGTGTTACGATTATTGATTCAGTTAATGTTTTCTTTCACCCTCAAGCATTTGGAAGAACCACATACTCCACCGGACAGATTGGCGTTCGGTAAGGGGACATAAAATCATTACTACGTCGATTAAATTGTGTTTCAATTTTAGCTGCTCTGTTACGAACCGTAGGCATAACATACATGTACCATACGTTTTTATTGGAATTATCCCGCAAAACGCGGGATATTGAAATGAAATACCGCACGGTATCGATCATTTTCATCACCTCGAACACCACACGAACAGTTTTTTTTTTCTTTAACCGTCAACCGACATCCCTTGGCACTGGAAAATGTCGTAATGAAATATTAAAATTTTATTTCCATGTTATTTCCATGAATCCCGAAAAAAACCCTGGGCTGATATTGCTTCCTGTTTGCTGTTTGGGGAGAGGATTGATTTCATCGCTGTACAGCAGCTCAATATATTTCGCCCTGCGTGAGTGTTGAAAAGGGGAGGAAAAGGGAATAAAAGCGGTAGAGTGTTTAATATGTTCCGCGGGTGACATTTATGAGTTTTTCAACCAACCAGCCGAATACTTGAAATTCGATGGAAATATTTTTTGGGATGGACTTTTTGCTTCGGTTCTCATATGAGAAAACATATTGTGAGAAGAAGGTTGATACTCAGAACCACTGACTTTTGGAAAGTTTCCTATTATTTATATAATTTTTGTTGATATATTATATGCGTTTCATCATTCTTGTTTTCTTCATTTTCTCTTGTTTTTCCGTTTCTTCTGCCTTTTTCTATTTTTATTCTTTTTCTTATTCGCTGTTTTATCCTTTTTCTTTTTATTTTCAACATTTTTTCAATATGTCTTGAAACTCATGACTACATTTCAATTAATCTTTGATTTTTATGTTTGAATTGAATTAATTTTACTTATCCGAGAATATTCCCGATCTCAGACAAATGGGAATAGAAAATGAAATAGAATTCTATATTATTCTATTTTTAGATTCTATATTATTTAATCTATTGGTTGTTTTTTTTTGTATCATTTTGATTGCTTATAACGCTTAAACACCGTATTCTTTCGTTTATTTGTTTTTCTATTCTTTACTTAGAATTTTTCTTAATTTCTCATATTCTGGTTTACTCTATTGTTTCTCTTGTTATTCTATGCTCTATATTATTTTGTATTTTATAATCTTTTATATTCTATAATTAATTTTTAGTGTTATTTTATATTTTATAAAAATTTTCATATTAAATCTACTTTTTCTAACTTGTATGAGGCATAAAACGCGGGTATCGGGATCACGGTTCTTTAACCCGGGATCCTTTTTTTCTGAGACATTGAATCTTCTCGAAACGTCAAAGAAACTAAATCATTCTGACATCAAAATCAATGAAGAGTAAAACTTTAACTTTATACGACGCACATCTTAAGAACAAACTTACATTCAAACAAGTCTAACAAGCAGTAGAAACACAAAACAAAACACAAGTTATAATGCTTTTTTATTCATTATTCAACTTATCATATTCACTAACACCTTGCGTAAAAAGTTCATGTTGTTCCCCACCATTACCTTGCTCCGTATCAGTTACCAAATCGTCACCGTTGGTGCTTGACAGTTGTAACAATCGCACCACCAGCAACGAAAGATTATCCTCGATAGCACCAAACACAAATGCTGGCACCTTTGCCAAATGTCGCGTAGCCCGAGTGATCGGTGCGCACGTTGGTTTGGGCGTAAGGTCTAGCGAAACCACCACCATCTGTAGCATGACGCCAGCAGGAATATTATGCCACTTCGAATTATTCCCATCCTCGCGCGGGTAAGTATTTCACCTACAATTTCGCAAAAGTATCCGTTGATGGCGCTACTGGTACGGTGGTACAATGTTGCTACAATGGCACTATGCACCAGTATACAGAACGACTTACGCTGTTCTCTACGGCGACTGTCGTATCTGTGTCGTAATGAGAGCCGTGACGAGTTGGGAGACAATATCCGACCTACGGTTTACTGTTTCTGACTTCGGAGCATCCACCAGAATGCTTGTTAGCTGGCAACGAAATGGGGCAGGTCTTTTATAACAAGCCATCAACGGGACGGTCTCCATCGAAATAGAGAAAAAAGAACCAGTACACGAGCTTCCATTGCATCGATCGTAACTTGAGATTAAGATTGCATCAGTTTCTGGAGGTCGCACCTGTCCCTACCCGCGACACGGAATCTTCGGCCGGGTGGGCGAACAGGAGACACACACACAGTTTCACCAAACTAGCGTCATAACACACAATGCTGTACGATGGGGCCAGACATGATAACCGTGGTGGACGAAAATGTGGATCAACTGTTGTAAAAGTGATATCAATCGTGACTGGAAACAATGTTGTCTTCGAGCTAGTGTCATAACGCCATTAATTTGTATGTTAATTATAATGGTTTTGAGTGTGCCTCAACAATGCTTTGTTAAGTTTATTATTTGTTAGTTTTAGAAGTGTTTTATACGACTGTTAGCCATAATCGTTTGTATTGTACTTCGTGTTGTCTTCAATTTAAATCCTTTAAGAAGCTTTCTGTTGTTAACTCTCTTTCTTATCTTGTTTGTATATTATTTCTACTACAGTTGTTCATTATCTTAGAATTGTGCTGAGTTGTAAGTTTAGTTTTGTTCCATTTTCTCCTGTTTTTAATTATTGTTTATCTTCAGCTTCTCGTATTTATTTGCTACCATTGCACAAATTAAACTACAATTTGTCGCTTCCAGCTCAATCGCCTTCACTTGCAGTTTCTTAGTATTAATTAATGCCATTCGCTAGCAACTTCAACACCAAACAGCTCAAAGTGCAACATTACTTCTTACCTAAGCGTTCGGTTGAAGTTACAAACATAAGAAAACAATTACAGATCTCATCTGAAAATTGAAACTAACAAAGTGTTCTGAATCGCTCAAAGCGCGCCATTTACTAATTATCGTCCTACTTCGGCGACCTGTTCGGAATTTCCTGATCCTTCCCGACCTGTGGAAAACCAACAAGTTAGACCAAAACGAAGCTTACAAACGCACACAGCGCTACGCCAAGGTGTACCGGCCACCATTTTGCCTGACAACCATCGTTAAATTACTTGACTTTTGTTACAAGCTTGTTTTTTTTTTCGCTGCATTCCTCAACCTTTCCGACACACACCCAAAGGGGAAAATTCCTTTTCCTTGGATCACGGTCTGATTTAAAGCGTGCGAAGAAACGGTGTCAGCGAACAAATCACGCACATCCGTTTTGGCGACCCGGGTCCGATGGTGCTCCACCGCTGGCACAATGGCACAACTTTACGGGGATCCTCGAGCAAGTTCTTACCGCCTTCGCACCGACTGTTAATCATTCCGACGATCGAGCTGCTTTCCACGGGAACCTCGGAGGGACAGACAAAGACACGCGAACCGAGTTTGTCGCGAGCTAGCCACGCGACCGTTGGTGCCTTTTTTCGTTGATTGATGATGCGATTGAAGCGCACAAAAGAGCATAATAATAAACGCATAAAAACTCGCCGATACCGCTTGTACAGCAGGCGGAAAACATGGGCCCAGAACAGCAATTAGAACAATTCCTAATTGGAAATTGATTGCTTTATCAGCGTAGCGACGGAAGCATGGAACGTGTTTGGTACAGAGAAAAAACGATACAAACCTTTGGTGTTGGATTGGTTTTCTTTTGACGTTCGCCGTATTTTTCCCGCGGTACGAGTTCTTTTGTTGAAGGTATTTTTTACGCTCCGTCAACCGGAAGCAGTAAGGACGCTTGTCGAAGGAATCGGTTTTGAAGGACCACGGACGAACAAATAGCCTTTTGTGTTTAGGAATGCATTGGGCGAGCATTCTGTAAGGTGTTAATTTGTATAAAGTTGCTGTAATGCGTGATTTGATGTGCTCTTTTAGGGACAACAAAAGCTTTAGTAAGTGAGTTCAGTTGGTTGGAAAAATTCGAAGCATTGTAGGTAACAACTGTAACGAATCATCAACAATCAACCGCTTAGAAAATAAAATATTTCAAATAAATATTTTGTAATGCAGATCACGTTCAAAAGCAGAAGGTTAGCCGTTTCTTTAATCAGTTTTAAATTGCTTTTTTTTATAGAATTTATACAAAACTGTTTGTTAAAACAAAAACCATGGAATAAAATATGTATATTTCATAGAGCTTAATTATATTTATAACAGTCTGAGAATTCAAAACCAATGTCGATGTTATTCGAGGATGAATAATTTATTTCCACCTATTTTGTACTGAATTCTTGGAGGTGGGAAGTTGTGCGCCATCACTAAAACAATTCCGGCTAATGCAATATCAATTTTAGAGTTTGTTCCACTAAATCCCATTGCGTTATTATAATTACGCTTTACAGCGTTGATCCGTTAATGAACCCGTGCATCAATTCTTAGAAACGAATGTTCTCTCATGGTGTAATGAACAGTTGTCGTTATATTTAACTGTTTAATTTTAATGTTTTATAACATTTTATAACATATTCACCATGCGGCAAATCTTGGAGAAGATGGCGGAACAGCAGCTACACTCCTACCATCTCTTCATTGATTTTAAAGCCGCATACGATAGCATAGCCAGGGTAAAACTATACGACGCAATGAGCTCATTTGGAATCCCGGCCAAGCTTACCAGGCTTGTACGTATGACGATGACCAACATCACATGCCAGGTGAAGGTGGATGGAAAACTCTCAGGGCCCTTTTCTATCACCAATGGTCTGCGCCAGGGAGACGGGCTTGCTTGCCTCCTATTCAATCTGGCGCTAGAGAGGGCCATCCGAGACTCGGAGGTGGAAACTTCGGGGACCATCTTCTATAAGTCACTCCAGATCTTGGCATACGCTGATGACATAGACATCATTGGTTTGAGGCTCTCCTATGTAGCAGAAGCTTACCAAAGGATCGAGCATGCGGCACTGAACCTCGGGTTGGAGATCAACGAGGCAAAAACCAAAATGATGGTGGCACCACCAGCGGCCCTGCTAACAAACACTGATTTACGCAGGGGTGATGCACAGATAATTGATCGCACCTTTGAAGTCGTCCAAAACTTCACCTATCTGGGTTCAAAAGTCAGCACCGACAACAACATAGACGTTGAGCTGCGCGCAAGGGTGCTGGCTGCCAACCGGTCATACTATAGCCTGAGGAAACTTCTCCACTCAAAATACCTGTCGCGACGGACGAAACTGGGACTGTACAATACCTTTGTAGCCCCAGTACTCACATACGCCTCTGAGACATGGACTCTGTCCAAAACTGACGAAACCCTCTTAGCCGCGTTCGAGAGGAAGATGCTCAGAAGGATTTTTGGCCCCGTATGTGTGGAAGGACAATGGAGGAGCCGCTACAATGACGAGCTCTATGAGCTGTACGGTGATCTTACCATCGTGCAGCGAATTAGGCTCGTCAGGCTCCGGTGGGCTGGTCATGTCATGAGAATGGCACCGGACGACCCAGCCCGTAAAGTCCTTTTAGGCCGTCCACATGGACAGAGGAGGCGTGGTAGGCCCAAACTGAGATGGAGTGATGGCGTCGATGCGTCCGCCAGAATGGCCGGGATATTGGATTGGCAGACGACGGCGCTAGACCGTGAGCGGTATCGAGGATTGTTGCAACAGGCCAAGACCGCGAAGCGGTTGTAGCGCCTGATAAGTAAGTAAGTAAGTAAGTAAGTAATAACATTGGAAAATTAGAAAATGTTACAAAACTCCTATCGATTTAACACATGCATCTAAAGCGCAATAAAGTGCAGCTTTCAAACCCATTTTCACCACCGATCAATTTTCCATTTTTTGTTCCCCCAATTGAATCTCGAATATGCCAAGCTCTCGAGGCACATTTTCGCAACCATACATCTCACCTTGCTCGTTCGTCTTACGTGGCCAATTGATTTTATAGCATCGTGTTTCTTTGCTCACTTTTCTCTTGCAGCTTTACGCCGTCTCCCACGGGAACGTGTTGCACCGGCTGCATGGCGATAAAAATAACATAAAATATCAAAAGAACGCTTTTCTTGCTGCAAGTTACACACTCCTTCACCATTTTTTTCCAACCCTTACCTTTTGAATGTTAAAATTCATGAGCAAAAGTTGCAAAATGCAACTTTTTCACAGTTCGCGAACAGTACGGTGTGCCGAAATCACAGCAAAATGCTCCAAAGCGCGAAAAAATCTCAAAAGAAACGTTTTGCATGCCGACCGTACGGGTCGGGTGTGTATAATAACGAACCCCAAAACTCATGGCCCCATGAAAATGTCACCGTCCGCGTACGTTTGGTGGTGATAAAATGCTAGCTGTGGACGGGAAAAATAATTTCCCAACCCCTAGCAAGCGTTCGTTCGTTGGGGTGGGTGCGAAAAAAGGCAGCAAAAGCACAGTTTATTCAAATACAATCCGACAAGTTTGGGTTGGTAGTGATTTTTTGTGCATAAATTTTTCCGTCATGCACTCTTACCCCCTTTTGTAGTGTTTTCCCATGCACTCGGCACGTAAAATAGAGCTCACAAAATATATAATCTATTAAAATATATTTAAATAAAGGTAACTGTGTCTAGCGCAGCCGCTTCATATGAGATTCGTTACATACTTTAAAAAAGGTAAACGAATTGTGGCACATTTTGTCAGGCTCTCTCAGACCCTGCTCGCTGCCCAGCAAAGCAGTAAGGAGCCACGCGCGTCCACACCACGAACAGGTTGTGGTGCCATAATTTTAAAAGTCAACACGCCAGAACACACCGCAACCGTGGAACCCGATGTTGAGCGAAATGAACTGAAAATTGAATCAAAATTTGTTCCCTCAAGAAACACGACCGCGTTTTCCGTTTTCGTCCACCGTAATTTGTGCCCGTAGATGGAGCGTGAAAAAGCTCTTAGTTCTGTTAATAAATTTTACGAATTTATCCATCCCACCGGCGCACCTGACACATGCGCGTTTTTCCAACGCTAAATTGCTGAAACCTCTTAAGGGTGGGAATGGGGTTTTCACGTTTTTTTTTTCTCTGGAAAATTGTTGTCTGCCCAAGGGTTTTGTGACTCCCGGAGTCAAAGGTAACGAGACCTCTCCCATAACTCAATCTGCATTTTGTAGCGCCAGCCGAGCGAAAGGCTCTACGTATGGGTACGTAAGATGATGAAAACTGGTACATTCTTGTCACCTATTAGGTGAAGAACGACTCCATATTCTTTCTCTCTCTCTCTCTGCAATAAAGCGTACGAAAAAGAGGAAACTTCTTTACTGTCCATAAAGAAAAAATCGCGGCGAAAAGTCTGTTGAACCTCGGTGACGGGGAAAATGGTACCGCAACGCACAGCTGGCACAGCTCGTTATCATACGACAGAATCGAAAGAAAACGTGCCTAGGTAAAGATCACTTTTTTGCACTCCACCCTCAGGGGATTCTTGCAAGTGAGAAGAAAGGGTTTAAGATGGCGTGTGGGCATAAATGAGTTCATAATTTGTTATCTTAGTTTGGTGATGATGACGATGAAACGATTCGATTTATTCACTTAGGTAAGATTTTCTCGCACTTGAACTATTTTCTAATACAAAATTTAAAATTATTTCTACCATTTTCATACACCAAAATATTGATTCTTCCCAGTTGGCTACGTCCAGTTCCTTAGTTGCACGATAATTCGGTTAAGCGCTCCAGCACAGCTTAACCCCGTGCCGTATCACATCAATCAGAAAAGTCCATAAAACCGTCACGCTTATCGGTAATTACCCAGGCGACTAAAACCTTTGCGAACAGATGATGGACATAAATTTCTCACCCTTTTGGCGGGGCACTTTAGCGAAGACCTCCTGGGTTGGGATGAGGGTCAACGGATGGTGACGGGTTGAACGGGATGGAAAATCGAAAACCGATTTACGGTAGTGACGATTCGATTCGACTAATAAATCTCTCCCACCAAAGGCGTCTGGGCCTTGGGAAATTCGGGAGCAACGTGTACCGGTTCTTTCCCCAAACTTTCCCCAAAATCTTTCAACAAAAGACTAACAAATCGGAATCGGTACAACTTGCTCTTGGTGCGGTTGCTTTAGACGATTCACTTTAGCAAATTTTGATCGCTTCGATTTCAGCCGGAAGCAGTTGAAAGTTTAGCCATGCTGGAAGTAAATTTATCATCATTCATAGTACAAGAGATCTTGAAAAAGAAAAAGTTAATTCGCTTCTTCCAACAAGGACAAATAATAAGAAAGAAGCTTAATAAAATTATACTTCCCTGGTGAGTGTTGTCTGTCTGTCACATTTCAATTTCGTCCATAGTTCCAACTCCCATTTTTGTTCTGCTGATGCACTGAAGATCCTTTGGGTGTGATAATACGTTGAAAGTTATCGATCGAGGTCGAACGCATGGAGCTCTCTTGGCTGTTCTTTGGAAGCTTGAGTAGAAGAGCAGATAGAATAAATTTATTTTTTGTATTGTGATGAATTTCGTATTCAACTGTGCGTAAGCAGAATTGAATTACACGACCACAAGAAGCATCTTCAGAAGAAAGCCTGACAACTTTTGCTGTAATGCAAATCAACAATCGAGAAAATAGACTCCACACGCGATATTGTATTAAAAGTACAGCCTGTCGCCCCGATACATACCGTCTGTCAAACGTTCCAGTTATCCCGTTTAACATGCCAACCCCTTATGCATATTAGATGATAAGCCCGATGTTCCAATCCTCCTTCCCAATTTGGCACCGGAAAGATGAAACGAAATTCAATTCTGTGATCCGCAAACGGTCCATGTCACGTGGAAGCTATCGGCGACGATGTGTGTTACCGTGCTGGGAGAAGGACCGAACAATAAATTGCTCCGTTTGAACCTGAAATCGTAATGAAAACGTAATAAAATATGTAAGTCTCCACCTCGTCCTCGGGTCACAATTTGCCGACCCATCAATGATAGATGGTATTCCGGTGGTGTTGGTAGCCATCTCCGGATTGGTGTTGGTGTACTGTCAGCTGATACGAACGATAGAATTGCCACTGGAGATGGCAAACGCGAAGGGCACAATGAATTTTCGATGCGACAGTGATTGGGCGCCAAAGTATTAAAAGTAAACGTCTCGCCCGACAAGGACGACTCGCTGTATTGGATATCCATTTTTAATCGTTTGTACAAATCTAACAGGGAGGTTTTTTATTCATATTTTGATGTTATTTATTTACAAAGACATTTAAAGTTTGTTTGAATTGGATGGAAAATTAATTTCAATCTAAGTGTGGTATTTGAATTCAATTTCACAAACCTTTGGTGGAAGTTTAACTACGCGGTGAGAAGCTTTAACAAATTGATCGCAATATCTGATCAATAGGATTAGCGCGCTCTCTGTTCAAACGCACCATATGTTTTGCTTTCGAAATGAAAGCGAAAAAAAAGCGCTCAAAGTCCAATTGAAACGCAACAAACGAAAACATTCCTCGCAATGCTTTCGCAACGTCCGATGCTGGGTGAATATAAATCAGCCATCCGATCCATGCCGACCGTCACCCACCTCACACAGAGATACAGATTAAAGAACGCCCAGCGCACTAACAATCATGGCCGAAAATCTATCACACCACCTAGGCATTGGCCGGCATTGGCTTGGCACAAAAATAGCGCTTGCACACCGCTTCCCAGAATGCCTCGCATATTTCATGCGAGTTTTCATTTGAATGGAAATGCAATAAATATTAGGCATCTCGAACGATCGTAGGTACGATCACGGTGCAGCACGGTAACACGGTGCGCGGTGTATACCCCGGTTCAGATATGCAGCCCTGTTGCCGGTTTCACGTATTCTAACCGAAAACATGGTCCACACAAAACTTCAAACATTGAACACATTTCCCCCCGAAACATCCAATGTCTGCGGACGAGGTGAGTCCATGTGTGTTTGCTACCGAGGCAGCAAGGAGCAGCAGCAATTGTTCCCATTTTGTTTCTGCTCATGCTTATGGTTGCGAAACGCGGCAAGCGTGAAAATGGGAAAAATCTGCCATCCGGATGATCGGACCCCACAAATTAAATGGGATGGAGCAGTTTAGTCTTTTAGGGGTAGTCTTTTCTTTTTTAGTTTCGTTTTCATGGAGTTGTTTTTAACACTTCCCGAATCCCTTTTGTTCGCAATATTGGAAAACCACTTTATTCAAATTGTTGCAGTCGGGTTTGTGTTGTTTTTCCGTACCGTGTTCCGAAAAATAAAAGGAATCTCATTCTCGTTTTTTTGACGGCGAAGGATATGTAGTAGGCAGTGGAATATATTGACAGCTGATATTTGTTAGTGCAAAGTGAGTGCAAATTAAGCTGGAGTTGTTGTGGAGCGTGTTTTGTCCACTAAAGTTCCGGCATAAAATGAAGGTCAATTACGACACAATATGTTGATGATTGTGGGATGTGCTACCTCGATCATTTTGTGCTTCTTACTGATTGCGTCAACTCCGCACCTTCGTACATTTAGCACAAGTGATGGAAATGTAAAGCCTACCAGCAGAACACCCGAGCAATGGAGCATAATCCCCGAAGAAATCGTTTCCCGAAGAAAACACACCCAATTACCGGCAGACGGACAAAGCATCGGTAGTAAATTGATAGAGTGCTACTTTGAAGGCTCTTCGGTGCAATCATTTAACCGCAAACAGGTCGGCAGGCTGCAATCTGCTCAAGGCATCAGCCTACTACTTCTTCAAAGTTCTCCCAGCGCACTCCGCTCCAACCACCAACCACGCTCGCATCAATCGGAGCAAGACGATGCACCCGAACCGACAGCGGGAAGAAACCTGGCCGGTAATGATGGAAGAAAGTTTCCTGGAATTAATGGTGAGAGTGTGTAGTTTATGGTGCAGCAGTGTGTATTGATGTTTTTGCTTTAAATTGGCCTCCGCTTTTTAGCAACCTTCAGATGGAGACCGATAGACTCCGGTGACCGAGTTGCGCCCGAGTGGAAGTTGTGGACCCGACAAGGACACAGTGCCGAAGGGCTTTCCCAAAGTGCAATCGAGATGATTGGTGATGCCAGAAATAGATGCGGGCTGTGTGATGTTGTGCACCTTCTCCGATCGGGAGAATCCGGTAAACTGCAGGAAAACTTGAAATGGTTTCAAAATCACTTCACCACTCAGATAGGATGGGGCTGCACCTTCACCGTACCGGCTCAAGCAACAGATGGACAACGGTACGGTAAAGTGCCTTGGTGCGCAACACCCGAGGGATATTGGTTTCAGTACGAAAGAATTGATAAACGGAAACAATCTGAAGAGCCGTCTGCTATCAAGTTTTGGGACAAGTTTGATGGTTATGCGCCGGGGAACATGTGTCGCCTGCCGGTGATAAAGCTGTGCACGGTAAATACCCTCGAGAGTCGTCCACGCCGTCCGGGGGAAGTTGTATTGTCAACGAACGGAACCGGATCGATGAAGGAAGGTTGGATATCTGTTTTTTTGTTCTTTTCTACATGCGGACGAGCTATCCAAAAGTCTATCCAATTTATGATTGCGTTTTTTTTTCGCTGTGGGATTCTAGAGTACACACACTACAACTGTAGCGAGAGTGCCCCAAACCTTGGAGAACGCATCGTTGGAGGAAGCAATGCACTGGCCGGTGATGCTCCTTTTCACGTATCGTTAAGAAACCTGTACCATGAACGTCGGTACGGCTTTGGACGTGGGTTGTTTTGTGGTGGCACACTGATTAGTGCACACCGCGTACTGACCGCCGCACACTGTTTAACGACGAAAGCATCCAACATGGTCGTGGTGGCCGGCATATTGAATCGGTTCGATCGATCGCCAAGTATGCAGCAACGTCCGGTGTTCCGATACCTGTGCCATCCGGCATGGAACCGAAGGAGTATGTACGCGGACATTGGGCTCGTCTCGTTGCAAGCGCCGTTCAATATCTCGGATCCTCCCAGCAATTTACTACCGATTGGCCTGACAAACCACGAACCGGGCGCCGGTGAGCGCTGCACCATCTACGGCTGGGGTCAAACGCGAGAAGGTCGCAAACAGTTCCAGCCTGTGTGTCTCCAGAAAGCTGAAGTAACCGTGCTAGATCTGGAACGTTGCACCATCTACGGCTGGGGTCAAACGCGAGAAGGTCGCAAACAGTTCCAGCCTGTGTGTCTCCAGAAAGCTGAAGTAACCGTGCTAGATCTGGAACGTTGCAACCGTTCCCTGCACCGAGTTCTGGGCGTCCCGGACGGTACGTTTTGTGCCGGGAGCTTCGATGGTGCGGTGGACGCGTGTCAGGGCGATTCCGGAGGGCCGCTGGTTTGCGACGGTACACTTTATGGTGTCGTTAGTTTCGGTTGGGGCTGCGGGAGGTCTCATTTTCCCGGCGTGTACACCGATGTGTTCGTGCATCGCCCGTGGATTGAAACGGCGCTGGAGAGCGATCCAAGTACGTGGAGCAGTGGTGCTTCGGCCCGGTTCTGGGTCGTTCTCGGTCTGGGCCGGCTGGGTGTAATAATAATGTTTAGCACCGTGCTGCTGTCGTAAAGTGCACGAGTGGTGTCGGGCTCCATATTCTTCGAATTGAGTGTTTTGGACGGCTATTGGTGCGAATAAGGAACTGTCAATTATTCCGCCGAGAGTTAGGCGTCCACGGGCGTCGCATTAAAATGGCAAAGTGGGCAAAACGTTCGCGAGAGTGTTTTACGGATGACTCAGACACTGGAGCTTGGGTTGCAACGTTTTTCAGTGTAATGTAATATTTCGAGGTCAAACCAAGTTTACCAGCGAAAGGTGGGTGTATTTTTATAAGCTTAAATTAACTAGATCCGGATTATTCCACCGGCGAGGAAATAATATACGATGAGATGAGCTTCCCAGTTCACGCAAAAAGCCCACATCCCGAACGGTTAATGATATTTATAGTCTAATTCCATGCAAGTTACCCGGCTACCGGCACAATCTAACCGACCATCACTCCAACTTTAACTATTCCACTTAATTAGTTTTAGTTTTACGAGCCCAACTAACCATGATATGGCATGGATCCACACCGTATGTTGGTGGTGGAGCCCATAGCCATAAGGGTCGTTGTTATGGGACCGACGCAAACTAACCTACAAACGTGTACATTGTCACCGGTAGTTGCAGTAGTTTGCATCGGTCGTTTACGCCACGGGCCGGTTCGTGTGTGTTCCTGAACGATACTGCATCTGTGCATCGGGATACCGGTGTTTCGGTGGTTTAGCACCTTCAAACAATGGCGTCCACTATTCCTGGGTTGTTGGACGAAGCGCTGCCTGTGCGCTGTAAGTCGCTACGCCCAAGGAAAGCGAAGGAATAAAGCTAGCTCTAAAATGGGATCCGTCGTATGCAGTTGGTTCAACTCGACGAATCAAACAAGATACCCGGCTACTGCATCATTTCCTTATGCTGGTTCCAACTAACCGGACTAACCTCTCTTTCTCGCTCTTAAAACAGCTGGGTTCCGGCGTTGGTGGGATGACGGTTTGATCATGCATATTTTATTTCGCAACTCGCTTCAACATTTTCCCATTTTCATCCGTCTGCTGCTGAAGTCTACGAATTTCAACTGGTCGTTTCACTGGGCAGCCCTCGGCCATCTGGTGATGATGGTGATGATGATGAGCAACGATTTGTGGGCCACCGCTGGGTTTTTAGCAGCGGCAATAGGGATTGCTACCGATGGAGATGAATTTTTGTTCCCATTGCTGACGACTGAAGCCGATACCTTTAGGTTTCCCCTGCCTAGGTCACTGGCTATAATTTATGCTAAACGAATGAGATATTCTTCAGACAATCGTTTACTGCTGGACGGAATAGCGCTTGCACAACTTCTTGATAAGCTCCGTGACGTTGTCCTCCAGGGAACTTCAATTTTAAAGTAGATTTGCGGTTAAGATGTC